>WUAP02146801.1:0-11400 GCA_015163945.2 Stichodactyla helianthus | reverse complement strand
TTCTCTGGAGTTGAGATTCTTTTGTCTTGCCCTCCAAATTCAGCTGCATTCCGACGTGCTGCAAGGGGCCTATTGTCCTTCAAATGGAACTGCTTTGAGAATTGCTGCAAGGGGTATATTAAGCCACAAATATTGCTAATGAGTTAAATATAACATTATAGTGATGGCCCTTGACCCGCGAAACAGAAACTAATAGTTTAAAGGCCCACTTGGATGAAAATCGGTGAAAATTGAAATCTGATTATTTCTATATGAAAATGAATAATAGCTAAATAACTGCTCTGCCAAGAATGTACATTTTAAGCTCATTATCAGAGAGAAATTTTCGTTTAAAACCTAAAAGAACAATAGGGTTGAGTAAATGACATTTACTCACAATTTAAATGCTAAATAACTTGACAGTTTCTATGCCTTTCTTTTAGATGTGAAGAGTATTTTGCTTCATAGTGATTATTGGGACTGTATAGATATGTAGGTTAAGTTTCAAGCCATTTTCAATTTTCATTGATTTTCATCCAAGTGCCCTTTAAGCCTAATAGATACAAAACTAAGAAAACAATGGAATTAGTGTCTACTAACCTCTATTAGACTAATAACTCTTTCACGGGTTAAGTGCTATCACTCTACAATTAGTGTCTACTAATCTCTGTTAGACTAATAACTATTTCACAGGTTAAGTGCCATCACTCTACAATTAGTGTCTACTAATCTCTGTTAGACTAATAACTCTTTCACAGGTTAAGTGCCATCACTCTACAATTAGTGTCTACTAATCTCTGTTAGACTAATAACTCTTTCACAGGTTAAGTGCCATCACTCTACAATTAGTGTCTACTAATCTCTGTTAGACTAGTAACTCTTTCACGGGTTAAGTGCCATCACTCTACAATTAGAGTGTTTTTCCTTCGTCCGTGAAAGAAAAATGACTATTTAGTTAGTACTAGTTGATAAAGAACAAAAGAAAAAAATCCCTTTAGAGTCTACTACTAACTATTAGTTTGCCTATTCTTTCATGGGCAAAGGAAAATCACTCTAGTGTCTACTAATCTCTATTAGACTAATAACTATTCACTGGTTAAGTGTCATCAATATCTGAATATTACAATAAATTAAAATCTTGTAGGCCAGTCTTTTCCATCACAAAACTGTAATGTATAGTGACACAACAGTTGAGAATTCGACTTTCCACAGTTTGAAAACAAGAGAAAAATGGAAAAATTGAAAATAGGAATTTATTTCACAATCTTAAAATCAACAAATTTTGCATCTTTAAAATTAGTTTTTTATGCCATTAATCAACTGCTTGCTTCTGTCTACTTCTTCTTTAGCTTCTACAAGAATGATGTCAGCGCCCTCGGCAATTAAAGTTTGAGCCAATTTCTCCCCAAGTGCCTCCCCCTGGTGTACAGCATTGTACATAAATGAAGGGATAAGGATTGCAGATGTTCCCAATGTCGGTTCCTTGCCTCTTGCCTGTTCATTGATTGGTGGGATTTTTTGGGCCATTGTTTGTTTGACACACTTCTTGCCATCAAGGCTTAGAACAGCTCCAGTCAATGTCAGCTGAAGCATAACAAAATAGTTTTGAGATTTTATGAGTGATGAGATACAGACATACTTAGTAAATTGTTGTGACAACACAAAGGGTCACTAAGGAAATGTGTGTAGTTAGATGTCTATTTATACCTTGCCATTTTGCAGTTTGGTTTCAACTCCTACAGGGACACTACACCCACCTTCCTGAAAAACATTTCAATGAAAGATAATTTAGAGAACCTGCTGTGTAAGCTCTGTATGAATGTGCTGCATAGACCATATCACTAGTCTGCCACAGCTGTACATTCTGGGAGGCTGATATCTCAGTTAAGGAGGCTCAAAATGGTTTTGTGTACAGGCTCTTAAGATGTATACAATGCATAAATGAAAATCAAAATTTTGTCCTCAAAAAAATCTCGTATTTAAACTTAACTTAAAAATTGGACGGTAAAATTTCTTTAAACTTTGCATGTGAGTTTTATTTTAGGGTTCGTAAGTGCTAAGAAAAAATTTAAAAATTCTGTAGTCCAAAAATAAACTTCATTGATTTTTAAGAATTTCCTCTTACAAAATGTTTCTTTTTCTTTCAAATCAAAGATCGGATCATGAAGTTAAAATAAGCCCATTTTAAACGATTTTTACCATGCCATTCTTAAGCTATGATTTTTTTAGTGAAAAACGTTGCGTACATTTGAAGTGCTCTATCATTGTCATAGCAATGTCTTACATCATATTTTCAATTTTATTCCTAATCTTTACTTTATGGTCTTTGGTCTTTTGGGTCTACTTTCTGTCATACATTACCCAGATAAAATTTTTCCAGGCCATTTTTGTTAGTGTATGCCAGTTTAAAAACCCTTTCAAGCCTCTTTAAATAACACTGAACAAAAGAACTACAATGATGTCTTTTGTTCAGTGTCATTTGACTGAGAAAACAGTCCCAGAATGCACTACTGTAGCTGATGCATGAACATGCCGTGTGTGGTATATGTGATATCTAAGCACACAGAACTTAGCCACAGCAAGCACTTACTAGCGTTTTGAGGAATGACCTTTCTGCTGCACAGCACACAGTTGACTCAAAGTCAAAGAGCTCTTCTACCAGAGCCACAGTCTTGCTGTCATCAATGTTCATCTCGATTGCTAGTGCACCCTATCAATATCACCATGGTGACAACATATTAATATAACCTTGCCACAACAACAGCAAAGTAGAAGAGGATTGCCACGGTAGCAACACTTTGTTTTGACTTTATTGCTTGTTTATTCTTACTGCTCAACTTTATAGTTAATGCAAAACTTACAGTGCTCAAACTAAGCAGTAGACCACTAGTCCATATTTTACAGCAATCATCACTCCCCATAGGGGACTCTTCAGTGAGGTTTGCTCCACACACACACACACTACCACTACATTCAATATTAACAGCACACAACACTCAACTCACGTGTTGATTTTTAAAGAGGAAGGAGAACCCGGAGAAAAACCCTGGTGGCAAGGGTGAGAACAACCCATCTAACAAACTCTACTCGCATGTGGCATCTGCAGGGCTCAAACCAGCAACCCAACCCAATGGACTCACAGTGGTGAGAGGCAAACGTTTTAACGCTATGCCACTCATGTCACCCCATGACTAGTAAAAATTGCCTTCAAGCTAGTAAAACTTGAGAACCACCAGCCCAAGGTCCAGTGTTGAAAAACACCAAGGTCAAGCACTGACTTACTTATTCAAAACACAGCACTTAACACGAAAACAAGATATTGACAGCCATGTCTAGGTAATGTGCAGTCAGAAAGGTTGACTTGCCAACAGCAGATGAAAAAATATTTCCATGGTAACAGGTTTCTAACACATCACCAAGGAAACAATAAAAGGTGTTTTCATGGTACCCACATGGTTGTCAAGCACCAGGTTTATGGTGATAAGTTATCACAACATGAATGTTGTCACGACAAAATCAAATGAACTTTCAGTTGAACATTGTTCAGAGTAACAAGAAATCAATAAGACATTGCTACAATTCTTTGCACACAAAATTGTCATGGCAACAAGCCAAAGATTACACAAACAGCATAACTATGCACAATTCTAGCTCTTTCTTACCTGACCAACTGCGTATAAACAGTCCTTTGTTGTAAGGACCTAAAACAAATCAACACAGAAAAAAAAGCAAGGGGTTTAATAAAGCATACAATTTCCAATGGAGTCATATCTATAGTGCAGCATGCAATACTACACAATGTAACCTTTTAAAGATATCTATGCATATGGAACAATAAATGTTATACTTAAATTTGATTTTTTTTTTTTTTTCAACTCTGTACAACAGATGACGTAGATGACAATAGTCATCTAAAGTACAGAGTTGAAAAAGTTAAAAAATCTATTTTAATTATAGCTTTCTGTACAGATGAGCCTACAGAACAAATTTTATACTGGTCACCTGGACAGTTAGCAGAGTTCTCTGTGAAATGTAACTTACCTGGTCTGTCCTGTCAGTCCAGTTCATTCTGTCTAATCCAGCTTTAGCCAAGATGAGTGCATCATATTTGTCACCTTCATCAAGCTTTCTCAGTCTAGTATTGAGGTTTCCTCTCTAAGGTATTTGGTTAAGAATTTGTTCAGTGATTATTGTCAATATCATTATCATCACCACCACCATCACCACAACCACCACCACCACCACCACCCTTCTCACTATCATCTCCATCATTGTCAGAATCCATCACCATCACTGTTATACCACCCATGCACAGGTTCTATTTTAGACAGTCTTAAGGTCATTCTCCATTTATCCCTGAAAGCACTCTGAGCTAGCTAGAGAAGTTTCCCTAGTACTGGCTAGGCCCACAGTGAGTGCTTTCATTGATGAGAAGACAACGGACTTTACTCCAAAGTAACACTAAATTAATGTCTCACTCTAAGCTGCTTTCAAAGGATACAACATTTTCAAACTTTAGGTGAGGGAACTTCCTAGCCAACTGTGCAATTCGACGAAGAGAAGAGGTACCAATAACGCTACAGTAGTCAGAAAGAGAGAAAGAGAAAAACTAGATTTATTCCAAAAATGAAACAAAATTAGTTTAATGGAGGTGAAATTAAAAAAGCTGGTCAAATTAAAATGGCATTGATTCTGACCAGGTATCTCCATTTCTATTATACTTTTAGTAAAAATCTACTAGTATTCTAATGCAAATCGTGCATTCTGATTGGCTACTCTTAGAAAATTCAAGATGGTGGCTTTTCCTGAGACATGTTTTAAAAACCTTACAAGTGAAGATATCAAAGAATTACTACAAAATGATCAGTGTTTGAGCCAGGCCGTGCCATTGCGCCAATCCCACAATAAAATGTATTCTGTCCCTCTATAATTGCAGTGAATGGTCTACTTGACACCCAAGAAAAAGCCTTAAGGGACAGTCTCAGCTAAAATGACCCTTTCCTGAAAATCCTGGCTCAAACACTGAATGATACCCCAGAGAAAACAAAAATAGATTTTTACTAAAACAATTATGGTAGACTACTAATTCTCATTTTCTAAGCCCTTGTCAACTATCAGCCAATTAAAAACTTGAATGGATGGCTATGTATCATCAAAAAAGGAATCTTCATATTATTCTGTTATCACATTTATCATCATCACCTTCCTTCAGGGAGTTCCTCTAATTTTAATCCCTTGTGTTTTGGGTGAAGAATTAGAGCATCATGAGGGTCTTCTCTCCTGAGATTAAAGACAATTCTTCTTGTCAATTTTTATAAAACATATGTGGTGTGATTCCTGTTTCTTTACATGAGCAAATTTCTGTCAGACCTTAGTCTGACTTTACAAATTCTCAGACAAATTAAATCAAATATAAGTAGATTAATATTATACATTATATTTATAAAATAACTACGATATAACACATTTTCTGTTTGGCTAATAACTGGTGATATATAATAAGAGCATGGAAACATGGTTTCCATAGAGGTATATTATTTCATTTTATAAAGGCTTAAAGTGCTTTTTTCATGTTTTGTGCTGTTTTATCAACACTTTGGATGCTGAAAAAACTTTTATCATGTTTTTCCAACATCTCGCTGTTGATAAAACAGCATAAGGATTGAATTATAATAATAAAATAAGTTCAATAAAACAAAATTGGTTAATACTTGTATACTGCACCAATAGCCATTCCTGGGGGCAGAGCAGTCGGCAAGTCTTTCAGAGAGTGGACCAAGAACTGAGCTCTGCAACAACAAAAAACATTAATTCAATTTATCAAGAATTAATCCACATCTTACAGAAGGTAAGTTAGTGCAATTAGCTAGAGAGTAGTTTCAACCATCATACAGTACTACCTTCTATCTGCTAGAGCAATTTCTAATTCTTTGGTAAAAAGATTCGACTCTCCAATCTATAGCAGAAAAAAATATATAATTCAATATTTGTATTAATAACTAACATTACTACCTGTGCAAAATATCTTTCCTGTTATCGTTTAACTGTATACAAATCTAGATTGGGTTTTTGGGCTACCAGTACCTGTGGTAGCTAACACAATCAGTCTCTGTTCCTCTGCATTAAATAGACATTATCCAAGATGTGCAAGTGCTTTCATGACTTACTGCAGGCAAATTAAAAAATGAGGCCATTTTGGCTAGTAATTAAGAGTAAACAACTACACAGTGAACATGTAAATGCTGGATAGTTTCAGGGCCCCTTTAAAAAAATTATGTTTAGTATAGTATTTTATTTTCAATTAATTAATTTTGCAATCCAAAATTGAATGATACTTGTTACTGTATAAAATTTTCTATTGGTACATTTTCTCTATTTCATTATCTTTGATATTGCAGTTTGCAGTTTGCAAGCACTTCTGCCTGAAATTACCTCATTCTCAAGTCCACCCAGGACTTGAAAACAATGCACAGGATATATTTTCCAACTAGAACACTTCACAAAATTTAAGACAATATAATTAATTACACAACTAACCTTTGGTAGTGGTTTATCCAGAACTTCGTCCCCAATTGTTTGCATTGAAACTGATAAAATGGTGGTAAAAAAATTAAATATGAAATTGGAAAATTGAAATGATTCAACTGGGATGTTTCACCTTACCCAGGTCAAATGTTACTCCAGGATTAAGCTCTTTCAATTTTCCAACTATGAAATTAGTCTGGATCATTGCCAACTGAAAGGTGAAAAAAAATGAAACTCTATAACATATACTCAAAATATTAACCCACGCTCTGATTGGTTAATTAGCAAGCATAAGCATGCATCTTATGGGCTATATGTATTTAAGAATTGTTACATTTTAACTAATAAATCATATTGATAAATGCTAGCTATGTAGTAATATATATTAATACTACAGAGGAATTTATATAAAGGCTATTGTACTTTCAAAGGCATCTCAAACTAAACTAACCTAACCTGGTCCACTTATACACCATTTTCATGTAGCTTCATATTAGCAAGAAGGGCACAAAATGTACCTATTAGTTTGTTTGTTAAGGAATGACAAGATCTGTTGGTTGGATCTTGGCTGTGTTTCACATACAAATCATCACTCTAATCTCAAATTGCTGTAACTTTCCTGGTATTTATGCTAGAGCAAACAAATCTTGCTTTATAACTAAGGTCAACTCAGACGGTGAACTTTTGCTTTGCCCAATTTAAAGTTAATGAATTCACAATGAGTACTAGAAACAAAATATTTGACTAATTTGCATTAGAATTATGACTTTAGCAGCCAAATGAAAAACAGCATTCCTTTTTGCACGAAGTTGCAAACTTGCATGGTTGCTATGCAATTCAAACTATTGTTTCACTATACTGAGCCGAGAGATAGAATAGTGTACAATTTATGCTTTTCTGCCATTTTAATCCAAATACCAATCCTGCTGGTCATATCTACCACAATTAGAGTAATTATCTTGCAGACGTCTGGGCCTGGTTGTTCGAAAGCCGGTTAACACTAACCCAGGATTAAAAGTTAACCGAAGTATTGATTTTTCTTGCATAAAAATGTTTTTCACTGCTTATGTTCTGTGCAGTTTGAGATAATTTAAACTGTAAACATAAGGCCAAACAATATAAACAGAAAAACTCACCGAAAAGTTACAAAACTCAAATCAAAATTCTCGCTAATCCTAGGTTAGATTAATCGGGCTTTGAACAACCCGGCCCTGTAGTATAAAGTTTATGGTGTCATTACGTAACTGCACGTGGAGAAGGCGTAAACTGTACTTCCAGACTTCATTATAATAGTATTTACATCTAGGACTGTTTAGAAAACAAAATGGCCACCTCATTCAGCTGAATTTCGAACAATATACTTCATACCTATCAAATAGCCATCAAATGCGCTCTCAGTGGGGTTTACTTTATTTTGATTTATATAACTCTTAATGAACCACTACTATACTCTTCGATCAAAATGCTCTTAGACACCCAAGGTGTGCAAATGTGGCTTGATTTTTCAGCTGATATAGTATTCTCACCAGCTGACCTGCAAGTCTTCATTGTGCAAGACTGTGGGGTTTTGTTGAGAGAGTTTTAAGATTACACACATGAAGATAAATTACGGGGTATAGGAGCTAAGGGTGGGCTACGCCCAATCCAGAATCACGAATAAAAGCTTTTACTCACCGAACTATTCCGAGTTCCAACCTTGACAGTACTACCTGCTTCGTGTTTACGCTCCATTCTTAAAATTCAAACACGAAAAACCTTAGAGGTGCAGATAATTTAAAAATTATGTATTTAGGAAGAATGAGGTTTGGTTAGTATTTGACCCGGATTTTCATTCCGACAATCAACGACAGGCGTTCCTCGCTATTAAGTTATGACGTACTTCCGGTTCCAACTAAAATTCCCTAAAATGAACCCAAAAATGTCATCACAATCTACTTTCAACTTACAAACAAACAGAATTCAATAGAAATATTCCTTCTATGAAGAAAAAGGTAAAAAGTCTTAAAAAATGGGCTTTATATTTAAGAACCGTAAGTCGTATTTTATACTAGTGACGTCACAGATTGAGTAGAGAGAGATTGGAACTAGAGGACTTGAACACCAAGACGAGGCTGTCTCGTTATCCGCCATCTTGGATTTTTCCACGTTGAGTTGAAGAGAAGAAGTTTAGTCGCCTTTTTTTCTATTTTATAAAATTATGGCGGCGTTATTACGCTCTTCGTTACTCCTGCAGCGTACTACAAGTATTGCTACAAGCATTGCACGTAGAAATATTGGCATGAGTTCCGTATTTTGGGCCAAATTAGACAAGAATGCTGACCCTATTCAACGACTTTTTGCTGAGAAGATTCAGAGCTACAAACAGAAGAGTAAAGATGGGGGAAAACTAGTTGGGATTACTCCAGAAATGGAAGCAGAGATTGAACGAGAAATGGGACAAATCAAGAAACGATATGGAGGAGGAAATCTAGAAGAATTCCCCAAGTTTCAGTTCACTGATAAATAAACTTCACCGTGTGTTTGGAAATTTTGATTAACAAACTGGATTCTTACATTTATTGATTTGAAAAGCGATTTGACGTGAAGAAGTGAATGCATCTACAGCCCTTCAATAAAAGACTTTCATCTATCTTGTATAATTAGATTCCATCTCTGGCCACAGAGCTTATGACCTGTAGTGTTTTGTACAAGAAGATCAGTTTGGTAATTCTATGTGGAAGTAAAGCTGTATTTGATGTTATTCCTTGCCATAATATTTTTTTTATTTCATGCATTACAGCAGTTTTCGCATGGCTATGAAATGTCATGGTACTTGGCACAGTCATGGTACAGAACTTATGACATCCATTGAACCAATCAGTGTGCAGTCACTGCTCATCCAATGAAAATGCTGATACAGGTGATATCACCTTCATGACACAGCATGCCTGTACCATGAACTTCTCAAGATCATGTGAGAATTGCTCTATAAAGCAAGTTTACGAAGGTGCAAAATGCAATGAACTGTTGGTGGTTTTTTCTTTTTTTTGGTTTAAAGTTGGGGGCATGGTTTTCACTCCATATGAAATCAGCTCTATGAAGTTTAGGATGCTGTTGGGCTTATAAAGTATTTTCACTCCTTGTCACATGGAACAAAGATATGGCATCCATGTTGGTGTTCCAAACAATTAGACAATCCTTTGCTTAAGGTACAACATGGCCACAATGACATCATGCAAAAATGCTCTATACTACAAATTTCATTCAAATCTCATTACAACATTCCAGCCCCAATTTTCCATTTGTGTTTTTCTTTGATTTGCTTGTTTGTGTTTTAATGAGACAGGATGCACAACTGTTACAGTCAAACAAACCAATAAAATTAACTGTGAAGAATGACTGGAATGTTAAACGAATTCTCACCAATCACATGCAAAAAGGAATTCATTTCTAATTAATTCTTGCATGTGATTGGCCAGAACATGATGCTTAACATTCCAGACAAATGTTAGGTGTTGACAGTTTTGTTAGTTTGACTGCAAGGTATACCAGTAATTGAACATGCATCCTGACTTACCCACTTGCAATAACTTAAACAGATTCCAAAACTTTCTGCATCTCATTTTTGTAATTACGCAACCAAAGAGTTGGTACCTAAGGATTGGTCATTGTTTGGAGAGATGAGGTGGTTCAAAAAGAAGGCAAGTCATTAACATTAATACAAGGGAAATAAGACAGGTTCAACTTATCCAAGCAACACAAAGACAGGACCAGTTGGTATAGTGTTGGGAGATGAGGTGCTTTTTTTCTTTCCTTTTCTTTTCATTTACTTTTTAAGTGACCAAGACAACTCCAGATCATAGATTTAGTGTTTTAATACATTTGTACCATTTTTTATGCAGGATGGGTCTTTATTCGTGTACCAAAAAACTACTGTTTCTTGGTTAGGGTTCTTTGCATTGCATGGTTATTGTTTAGCTTCCATTCTATTGTTTTCAGCTTTTGTTTCTATTGAATTACGTAATCTGTGCAGATGGAACATGCAGAACCTGCCTACAGGGTTGCTCTTGTTTTTATGTAGAATATACACATTTTAGTTTGTCTGTGGAGCTTCAAAGTGTTTGTATTGTTGAACTAGAGAATCCAAAAGCCTAGGCATCTAGAAGTTGTCAAGATTCCATAAGGGAGTTATCATTAATTAGTAGGGATAGGGGGATGCATTTTATTTTCAATATGATGATTTTTTTGGACCCCTTTCCATACAAGATGCAAGAAATAATCAAGCCCCTCCCTTAATGGATACCCCAAAAATGTGCACCCACCCCAAAACACTTGCAACATTTGATACTCCTCCCCTTTTGAGACACATAAAAAATGATGACTGTTTCCTTATTTGTACCCACCCTCTCCCCTCCAGGAAATGATGACAGTCCCTATAGTTGCACATAGCTGTCTTCTTTAAGTTAGTATCACTGCCGATGTTGTTTATCTGTAGTCAGCGCAAGGTAGAGCTGAAGTGCAACAAATCCAATACAAGAGGTGAAAGAAGCCTTCAGAACAAGAAGTGCCCATGACTTTACCCCAAGTGTGTAACTGAGTACTCTGAAAACACAAAGGAAAAATGCATTAAGGGAGCATTCATGATTTATGGGTTAGAGGAGCTATGTTTATAAGTTGGTATAAAACATGACCCCTAAGTGTTTCTTGAGAAAGTTGCTATCCCCTCCAAATCCAAGTAGTCCCCACAACTCGTAAATTATGAAGGTTTTCTAACTCAAGACATTGTCACTCACATCTAATAATAATAATAATAATAATAATAATAATAATAATAATAATAAACATGGCGGCAAGTAGGATGGACGTCAAAAGTTGGCTCCCGTCAAAGAGAAGCGAAAATCCGAAAGCAGGCCTAGC
>WUAP02146790.1:0-11405 GCA_015163945.2 Stichodactyla helianthus | reverse complement strand
ATCTTTAGTATTTAGATCGTAAAGTTGTAAAATTATCTCAGTCTCTACTGAAGATGGCAAACGTCATGCCGAAACATCTTCAAGAACAGTAGTAAACAGTTCTAAAAGCTCGTTTTGTCGAGTTAAACTAGTAGATATTACTAAACAAATAGTGAATATTCGATTTAATGGGCATCCTTTTTTATTTTAATTCAAATTTCAAGTCTTCTATCTACGAAAATTTTTAAAAGTACTCAAGAAATTGGTCGAAACAGTCTGCTTTCTCCCCCCAAAAAAATTATTACAAGGTAAAACTTACGATCTTTTCTCGAAGGACTAAAAGATGATTAGCTCTTGCTCTGTCTTGGATAATAAAACGGAAAATGTTTTCATTCGTTTTCGTGGCCTAAACACTTGTTTTCTGTTTACTTTACGTACTTTCTTTTGAAATTCTGCGGGGAATCTCTCGATCTGGGTGCGCACCAACATTAGTAGGCACCGTCCTTAAGAGCGCTGTAGCTCCATCATCTAAGCCGCTACTCACCCAGTGGTCAGTCCAGATGTTCATGATGACAGCAGGTCCCATCGATCTTGCAGGGTTTATTCCACAACCAGTAAAACGAATCTAGAATACCACAAAGCATCAATTAGATGATGCAAGACTGGCGAAGGGCTGAGCTGATCATCGATTTAGGCCCAGTTCTGACGTCGAACTTCTCATGAGCCGAACCTATTATACCATTAATATCGACTAATAATCGACGTAATCCGACTACTGATTCAGACGTCGAACCTTCGTCGTATCTAATTTAGTCGAGCCAATTTTTATCTTGCAGAGGCATGTCTTTGAGGGGCACAAAGGATTTGTGGGAGCGAAAATAATTAAAGATAATGTATGCATTAAGATCGGCTCATGAGAAGTTAATCGTTTGAATTCGAGTCGATCCAACGTCGTAATTCCCGACTGCTCCAGTCGATCTTAATAGTTGGGTCGACCTAAATACAATTTGTCGAACTTAATTGATTCAGACGTCGTACTTCTCATGAACTTAATTCACCGTATTAGGTTCGGCTGAGAAGTTCGACGTTTGAACTAGGCCTTAGCAACTATTACATATAAGCATCGCTAATGCAGACTGTGAGAAAACCAACGGTGAGGAAAGGGAAAGGAAGGGAAGGAGAGGAAAGAAAATGAAGGAAACGAAAGACAGAAAAGGAAATAAAACGGAAGAAATGGAAAGCCAGCCAACTTAAAATAAAAAGGTTGAAATTCGCTGGTTTCTTACTCTGGACTTTGAGGGTCACTTTGCATAAATGCGATAGCTTGTTATCCTTCACACTGTACAGGAAAACTATTGTGTTATGCAAAGTGCTCCTCAAATTTGATGCCTATGAGCCAAAACGAAACGTTTTATGGGTCGTAAGAAAACAGTGATACTGGAGTTTATACATTCAATCATTTCCACTCACCCCAATCAGGTGACAGACAGTCACGCAGAATCCAATGGCCAGAGGAACCTCGTAGCCATAATGTTGTCGTTTAGGATCTGTGCAGGCAAATACCGTCAACACCAATAAGAACGTCAACACGAATTCAATGCCAAAAGCCTGAGCGGTAGAGACACCTGCTGCAGGAATAGTAGCTCCTAGAGTTCCTCGCTTACTTGACGGGGTTAAACCATACAACATGGCGGACCCTGCAATGCCTGGAATATAAAACACAAACAGTTGAGAAATAGCCTCTCTCTCTCTTTCTTAACTCTTTACTAACCCTTAGGGCAATGGTCAATTCTAATTACCTTCCCTCCCCTTCGATATTTAAAACTGATGCGGGTGTTCAGGATACCTTGCTAATTCCTGTTGCATTTACTTTTCAAACGCTCTTCGTCTTCTAATGAAATAAGGACATTTTGTAACCCATTCGCAGGTCAGTGACGCAAAGATTCTCTTCGAGGCTTTTAAGGTCCTTACACTTAACAAATAGTTATGCTCAGTCTGCTAAAACTAGACTGCCAAAGTCCTGAATTATTTACGAGCACGCGTGTTATAAGAGGTCTGTTATAACCGTTCATTCATCGAACACTAAATTAGCTCGATAGATGCGATTTTGTGTTGTTGTTGTTTCTCTTTTCTAACGTACCAACCAACCTTGCTAAATTTTGGCGCGAATCACTTTTCAAACTAGCTTATTACAGGAATTTCTTAGCGAGTAATGAAAGCGGAAAAAAAAGACTAGTTTTTTAAATTTCATAATTAAAATTTCTAAATTTCGCTGTTACGACAGGTGAACAAGCAGCAATGCTACTTCCAGTGAAGCTACACTCGCTCAGATCTCAAGATACTTTATTTTTGGTTTGACAATTTTTTGCTGGACAAATTCCACGCATCTACGTACGCTTTTCAACAAACAGAAACCTTCACTTACAGAACATCTAAGAGCACCGTAAACTCCAGATAATAAAACTATTATCATCTATTGTTTAAAAGTTTTGATAGAAAACGTCAACAAGATCTGTTGATATCAGAAAAAATAACAAAAGCGAACTGAAGTGATGGTAGATAGATCATTTGGGGTTGATTTTTGGTTTAAGCTAACGTACAGTTCTACTGTAACATACATGATTACAATCCTGTCAAAATAAACAAAAATTATTAAACTAAGACAATCATTTACCTCCTCCGACTTGAACGATTATGTAGAAAACACCTCGAAGCGGAGAGATTTTTCTGGTAACAGCTTGAGCGACGCTAACAGCAGGATTGATAAGTCCTCCACTGATGTGAAGTATTGACATGGCCAGGGTAGAGATGCTCAGACCAAAGGACAGCGAGATGTGTTCGATGGTTGGTGGATGGTTGGGATCCCAAGTTATGGCTGAACCAGTTGTTAAGAAAACGAAGAAGAACGTTGCAAGGAGCTCAGCGGCCATACAAATCCAAAAATCTTTCGTAGCAAGTTCGTTTAAAAACATCTTGACGGACAAAGTTTCTTATTTCTTTGCAAACTATGCCGGCTTCATTACCTCGGCCAGTTGGATCTGCCTTTCTTGTTTTCAAGTGTCTTGAATAATGATCTTTTCGAATAATTCGTGAACCGTTCACAGTAGAAAAGTTTTAAAAGCTGATTAAATGATTGAATAAATTAACGGGATTATCCTAATGCACTCAAAGTAGTGATGAACGAATCCAAATGTCAAAAAGTGGAATATCTATTTGTATTGTCCTGCTATAAATCGTTTACAGATATTGGTTGTAGATTGTGCTGATGGGCCAAAGATTACGGTACATTTCATGTATGCATCGCATGGATTTTAATTAGATAAACGTTGGTTCGTTTTCAGCCTTGCAACCATAGCAACACTTACCTAATGAACCAGACCGTTTTCTCAAGGTTGCGAGCGTGCGCATCCAAACTTGACGGGCCACAAAACTGAAAAGCGCAAATTCTGAGCAAATTTTATATTCAAAGAGGAGAATAATCAATTTTAGGAATTCTTATTGAAACATTTCATAAAAATGTATGATAATTTCTTATAAAGCTCCTGTTCTGGTATCGTGGCCTGTCAAGTTTCTTGCATTTGGATGAGCACGCAACCTTGAGAAAAAGGTATATTGGACTAAAGAATAACTAATTTTATCTGAAAAATCGGCAAATTTCAAAGATCATCAAATTTATTTTTTTTGAAAAATATTATCCAAGCAAGCGAAAATATATTATGAGGACAGTTGAAATCGATCCCTGATTTGGCTCCTCAGAAACAATGTGACTTATTACTATCACAACGAGACAACAAACATGGCGGCTGTATTATTTTCTTGACTTGGGCAGCCTGTGGTTAATATAGGCAGAAGTGCCATCTATTTTAACCTCCCACAAACAAACACTGACCTTCAGATAAGTGTTAAGAACATTATCACAGCCTCAACCGAGACGGGGGACACCACAAACTCTCTGGGGTATACTATAATCTCATTCGTACAACTAAATGAGCTTCCCGCGGAGTTACCTGACTGGTCATTACCATTTCTCAGTCTCTGATGAAGACCTAAGAAGTTGGTCGAAAATTTAGGTACACAAATTTCGTGTTGAGAGCGAAAGTTTAAATTATCTGAATAGTTCTTCCAACACAATTAAACTCTGACCTTGTTGTAGATGATACTGGTGATCAAAAGATATTGAGAGAAATGTATTCCAGGCACGTGATATTAAAATCCGCTAAACTAAAAATACCTGAATTGAATCAGATATATCTTCACAGACTAAAAACTGCTTTTTATTTTGAACCCTGAAGTCGTCTTTCGCGATTGACGTCACACTTTTCGTCACCCTATTGTTTTAAGTGTGACGTCACTCCAAACAAGAAGTAACTTCCGGGTCCAAAGTGAAAAACATTCTGTATAAGATTTTCCCTTTTTTTTCATATCAGAGATTGTTGTAAGTAATTTCTTATTGCTTTACATGAAGGATTTATGTTAGGTTTATTTTGAAGGATTTTGATATCAAGTAACTAGATAATCATGAGATGGAGAATTGTTTTCGTTCAAGTAAATACGAGATAAACAGTACAACAAACAGAATGTATTTCTGACATGACCTCAGTCAGCGCAGCTTTCGAGTTGTTTTTTGAACAAGTTTTTACGCAGCTGGTCACATAGCTGGTCACATAGCCTCTCTTTCATACATTGTTACACGGTTATCCGCTGACGAATCTCCGCCGGGTTCGTCTTGCTGAGTACTTACTAGATATTATTACGCGTCACTGTGATAGTGACGAAGGTGTATGGATGACATGTCTTCCTAAAGAAGAAGAAGAAGAAGAAGAAAACAAAAACAAAAAACAAAAAACACACACACACAACCGACTGGCGGGATATCACAGGAACTTAGTTGCTTTACGTTTCAATTGCCTCGTTATTTTGGTTCTTTCTTTCAAAAAAACTTCATCCAAATCTTTCAATAGCATACAATGAACGTTGAATTCCCCGCATCCTCCTGATTTGTTCGTAGCCGTATTGTCTCTAAGGCCCGCTTTACAAGGAGGGAGGGTAACCCTAGTACTAGGGTTACCCGCCAGCGAGGGTCAATAGATAGCTCGGCTTTACAAGGAAGAAATATAGATAGGGTAACCCTAGTGCCCGGGGTAAACCTTGTTCCGCCATGATGGCCGTTTGTTGATTTGTGCTATAGGAGATCTGAGAACTAGTAAAAGTTGTCCCGGGAAGGCGAGTTATCCCTGGCTAAACGACTTTACAAGGGGAAAACTTAACCCGGGCAGAAGGGTTTCCTTATCAAACAGACAGGGTAACCCTAGCACTAGGGTAACCCGGGTGCGCTTGTAGAGGCGTAGAAATAAATAAGAGAAAATGTATAGAAGACAGGTTAACAATAGTGCTAGGGTTACCTTCCCTCCTTGTAAAGCGGACCTAAAGCCTTATTGCAGAATTTCATTGCCGAAGCTGTTTTTAGTATTCGAAAGAATCCGCTTCTTTTTGAGTCTACGAAGCACTCATTATCCTACAACGTTTTAAGCATATGTGACGTCACTCAAAATGAATAAGAATAAAGCGGTTAAGTGTGACGTCACTCGAATGAAAAAGTGACTTCCGGGTCCAAAATGAAAAGCAGTTCTTTGAAGATTTTTCTTGCTTTGTTCTTCATAGTAGGAATTCAGTTTCTCTATCTTTTTATGAAGAAAACAATAAATTTTTCTAGAAAGCATTTTTGCTCATGGCGAATTTCATTTAAAATACAGCCAATATTGAATCGTTTACTTCTTTAAAGTAAATCCTTTCTATTTCATTTGCTCTCATAAAGCCCTTCCAGAAACTAACTCAATTTTCAGTACAGTAATTAATCCGACAAACGATGAGTAATCCTCACGAAAACGTAGCTTATTAATCAGATTTCTTCACGGCGAGTTATTCCGTAATTTTCTCAGAAACAACCACCGATCTTATCTTGTTTTCCTTCACAAAAACCTGGACCCGCATCTATCGATCCCACGCTATTGATCTAATTAGTTACTCAAATGGTCTTGAAGTAATCGCCTGACATTTTGTCCCTGAGCATAAAACTGATCTAATTCTGACATGACACGGAGAAAAGACGGGTTATTGGATGAAGGAAATTCACAGTCGATTCCGCTCGCGCTAATGTCATATATCTAGCGATGAACTAATAACGTCCAATGCATGAATTATGGATACAAAAAAACCGCAAAGTAGAGTCTTAAACTAATTCTTGAGCTTAATTGGTTCCAACGGCTCTCGCAGAGTGTCTCTAACGCGTTCAATCGACATGTGTACATTAGGATATCTATTCTTTTTCTACGTAATTCAGGTAGAACAATTTGTGATCAGTTGTCCGCGGTTTTAAGTATTCTATACGTGGTTACTGCACAATGTTGATCAGTTTATGAATGAAGGTTCGAATCTCTAGGAAAATATGGCCGATTCCGATTCAGGGACTCACATATCTGATATCACCGAAAACAGCCCCGAAGAACATGAACGGCAAAAACGAGAAGGTAAGAAAAAAATACACAACACTACATTGAAGCAGTTATTGTTTATGATATAAACAGACAACCTCATCAATTATCAAAACTCTAAAAAAAAAAACGTGAAACGTTTTCTTGGAAGTTTGTTACGTCAAAATTGAAAGACAATGCGAAATATTCTCGAAAACAGAATTCAATTTTCATTACTGCTTTTTCTATTTTTAAGTGAATTTTGCCGGTTTAAATCGTTATACATATAAATCGCTTCATTTTTGAAGGGCTTCTTGATCAACCACAACTATCTATTCTTTCTACTTATTTTTATCTTGGATATCAATGGCTGCCAGCATTTCCGATGTGCAAAATATAACGTCATTACTGGCCTCGTTATTACTATGCTACTTTTCTTACTTTCCGCGCACTTCGTTTTAAAAAATTGTCATTTAAGTTCCTTTTTTTCTTTCATTTTGCGGAGTGGTTGCCAGAACTCATAAGGGATGGAGTAAATCGGGTGCGCGCCTCGGATTCGGCAGATTCCATTGACTTGAGTACGTGCGTCAGTTCAACCATTTCATTCGATCAAATAACATTCCAAACGAGGAAAACATCTATAGGAAATCATTACTTGCTTTAATCGGAAGAATTCTCTCAACCCGTCAAGAAAAATGTTAGTGGAGTAGCCAATGACAGCAAATTACCTTTGTATTGTAGTACGGCTGTAAAGTATAATGGCTTCGTGTATAATATCACAGTTCTGACAGCAGAGAGAATATTGAGAGCATCTTGTTTGCTTTGGAATAATATTTTCGAGTTCTGTTAAGTTGCCAGGCCCCCTGACAATCCGTGTCAACTCTTTTAAATGTCATAACTATGTATGATTCACTATATAGTCTAACATGCAGTGACATAGCCATTAATCAGCGCGAATCCTGATCGAGTAGATGTCTTAACTCTAGTGCCGTAACCGGTGGCAGTTCAACTGATACATAGTGATATTTTCTTAATTCAAAAAAGTATTGGATTTATTAGCATTCATTCTGTTGGAAATTTGAGGCTGAGCTTTGCATGTGGGGAAGGCACTACGTATGCTCGGGACTTATAAGTGAGTAGATGCAACACGACCTGAGTTTAAAGTCAAACTTCAGCATTTTGAAAGTAGCGTACTGAGTATGTATTCTTTTGCTGGGGACAAGGTTTTTTGCCTTCTTTACTCAGGACGGAACACCAAAAGCACAAAGGTAGCCATAGCAGTAGGGTAACTATATTTTCATGTGTAATGGGCCTTAGAGACAGACAAGTTAAGGCAGCCAGAGATATTTTTCCAGAAACAATCACTCATATTTGATATGCCTGCTTCCATTGCAGAGTGCCTTGAATCCATCACAGAATCCAACACGACAAGAAATCCAAAGACTATTTCTTTAGAAGAAAATCAAAGCCCCCAAAAGACAGAAATCATAGAACTAAAACATGTCAAGAACACTGCAAGACTGGAAGAGAATGACCACATCTCACGCGCAACACAAAATACTGACGTCATGACGCAGGCCAAGACAGGACAACAAACGACCGCTGTCCAGGAACATAGCACTCAGAGGACAAATTTGCCATCAATTAACGGAGTCAGTCACGTGACCACCGCACACGTGCACTCAGTTCCACGTGTCTACAGGAAAATTAACGGTGAACTGCCTCCCGGGGGAAAAAGACGCCAACGAAGTCTGCCTCCGAAGTGGTCGCAAACTGGTAATATAGGTCCTTCGAGAGGAATATACAACATGGCTCTCAGTAGAAGCTTTGAAAGTTTCCAGGACAACAGTCAGGGGGACCACAGGACAGCTTACGACTTCATGGACGCAGAAATAAGAAGTCATCAACCCAAGAGAGCTGCTGTGATAGACATGGACACGAGCGATCGAGAGGAACCGGTTGTTGTCGATGATGAAGGGGTAAACGACACATCTTGGGTACCCACTGGGATATTCGCTGTATTTGTGGTAACGTTATGGACCGCGGTGTTAAAGCTTGTCGACAGTATTGAGCAAAACGGTCCGGTTGTTTGCACGGAGAGGGAGGAAGTGCGGCTGTGGATTTGTGCGGGGTGTCTGTCCTTGCTTTTCTGCTTGGCTGAGATCACTTGGAAAAGTAAAAGCCTGGTCAAAGCTTCGTTTGGTACGATATTGGTATTTATGTACATGATGTTGGGACACACAGAACCGTTGTCCTGTCGTCTTGGGGAAGCCAGGATTTCTGAGATCGGGAAATGGCAGGCGGCAATGAACTTTTTCTTCGTGGCTCTGCTGGGCACGCGGGTTTATCAGGAAATTGCCGAGTGTATTCGCTTGAAGAAGAAGAAAAAGAAGAAAGGAAGAAAGCAAAAAAGAGAGCGCAAGAGAAATGAAGAGGAATCAAGCGACGAGGGTTCGACTGTGATGAGAGTCTATCGCGTATGACGCGAGGCGGTTTTGGAAAAATACCATTAAGATGATAAAATTAAGTAAGATGATTGGCACGACCTGCAAGGGATATGAAAAACAAAGATAAAAAGCTAAATACTAAGCTAATTTATTTAACAAAATGTACTATTAAATTGATAAACCAAATGCGCATTCATCTTCCAGGCCAGTAAAGCAAATTATGGCCGAGTTAACCGAACTAGAGGCGAGAACAGCAAGTATGGCAGAGCGAAGTGAACTACAGGCGCGAACGGGAAATATGGCTCAGTATAGTGAAGTATAGGGGAGGACAGCGTGTTATAGATGAGTAGAGTAAATTGTAGCCGAGTATGGTATGAATGACAATTGCTGAAATACAATGAATCAAGGTTCTGTACAATGAGTTACACTGAATAGTAAACTATAGTAGTGTACAGTTAATCATAGCCGAATACAGTAAAATGTAGCTTAATTAGGCAACTTTTAGCCAATTGAATAATGGCTAACTAGAGAGAGCTATTGCTTAATACAGGCTTTATATAGTAAACCGTAGCTTAGTTCAGTGAACGCCCCAATTCCATTGGTTTATGAAGGTTTTGAAATCCAGAGCAAAACCTACATTCTTAAAGACGGGGGCAGCTTTGGTAATGAGCTCATTAGCAGGTCTTGAATAAAATTTCAAATTCAAGATCTGTCCCAGGTCTATATAGACTCAATCGGCTAACACATTGCTATTTACGCTTACACTCAATTCAAATCTTTTGGGAATAAGATTCTTTGTCTTTGGTGTTCGTTTCAGTGTCACATTATAGAAATGAAATGGAATTTTCACGTTCTGAACAAAAGTTTTTATTCCCAGAGCAACGCGTTAGCCGATTTGGTCTATTTGAAATTATAGATCCGGGCCAGTTCTTGAATTTGAAATTCAACCTTCTAGTCTATGCCCTGCTCACCCACAAGTCGTCCCCAACATGAACACTCAGGGGCTACCGAAGTCCGTGTCCTGTTCGGTATATCCATCTATTAGGACTCGTGCAATGAAAACTCTCTGTTCTTGGAAGAACACCTAATATCTAATGAGCTTTTAATACGTGTGGGATATGATTTTACTTAAGTAGCATTCCTTGTAGTTCATTACCAAGCTATATATGAGCTTCCAAGCCTTCGTATTAGCAGCATCGAATTCTCACGCTCCCACAAATCTAAAGAGGCGATGATCTCAAAATGTCACCCATAAAAACAAGGGCGTGCCCCTTGGTCTTGAATTTCAACGAAAGCCCTCGCCTTAGCTTTTAAAGCTTTATCCTATAGCTTAGTTCATTCAATGACATTCGAGTATAATTGTATTGATAGGTAAAAACTGAGTTTAAAGGAGAGTACGTTCAAGTAAACCAGGTACTGTAAGAATAGATCAGCCGGATATAATGTCACAACTGGTCCAAAACTTGTGACTCTCTTTCTCCGAGGACCACATCAGAGACGTGTGCAGAGTCTACAAACGTGTTTGTCGAGTTCAAAGGAGGAAAGATTACATCTTTTCCAAGTAATAAGACACCAGTAAAACAAGCCATTGCTAAATGAATTTTGAGAGAAACTTTCGTATGACTATGAAAAACTCAGTTACTGAACGCATGATGTGCCGTGACCGTGATTGTGTGTGTGTGTGAGCTTATTCTCATTGGACGAGCAGTAATCACGCGTGCTGCGATTGGTTCAACGGATGTCGTTAATTCCATACCGTGACGGTACCGTGTGACGTGACTTTACGAAGACTAAAAATAACTGTGTGTAACCTGAACAAGAGCAATAATTCATAAATAGACGTCGAATAAACGCTTTGTGTAAAGTATGATTTATACATATTCTAGAAGGTTTTTTTTAGGGGGGGGGGATGTAGTATGATATTGAGTATTGTTGAAAACAAGTAGATTGTTGAAAACAATTAATGGCTAATCAAACTTGACAAAAACTACCTTTTTCAAGGTTGCGTGCGCATCCAACCGTTACGGGCCATAGAACTGAAAAGAGAGTTTCTATCTTTGAATCCGAGAAGAATTGAAACAGCCTGTTGGCGATGATGATCTTTTCAAAATGGGTGAACAAATCACCATTTAAGATGTAGGAAAAGAAAACTTTTGGCTATAACATCAAATTTAAAAACATACTATAGAAATTATTAAGCATCACGTTTTTCCTTCACGCAAACGGAAAACTCATCATATTTTCATCACGTTTCCTACATAATTCCTTTCGTCATGTAAACATTTTCCTTCAAAAGACACAAATGTTTTTGAGTTTGTCTTCTACGTGGAAATTCTTTCCATTCTATTTTGTCAATTACAACAAATTTTTGTGCCTGTCAACTGCGTTTCGCTTTTCCTGTTTGCCGTAACGCTTAACGGCATCAACTGTGCTTAAGGACGTTCGCGGGCATTGCTCACGCGCAGCATTTCTGCGCACGTCACATTATATTGTGTGACGAGCTGAATTG
>WUAP02146789.1:15666-26670 GCA_015163945.2 Stichodactyla helianthus | reverse complement strand
CGAAAAATTTCTAAGTCCCACTCGTGTGTTCGGAAACCTATGACGTACTTGGTTAACCCGTACACGACGATAGTACCACTTTTACACTTTTCCACAAATTTCAAGATTTTTACGGTAAACTACACAGGAAGCCCAATTTGGGCAAGTAGAAAATGCAGATAATGAGACGATTTTTATTGAATTTTAGTTTTTTGAAGTAAAGAGAGGCTGCTAACTAACACGAGAAAACAGAAAAATCATTAAATTAAATCTTAGAAGACGTTTATGATTTTATTTTCATTTAAACTTTAATCTGGATTGGGCTTCCTGTGAATATTTGTGTGAGCCCGCGATTTACGATAAAACCGCGGGCTCAGCTGCCCTGCGGTACAAATGTACAAAAATAAGGGTGAGGACTGGGGCTAGTGAAATTAGTCATGCGCAAAACGAAGTCATTTTCGCGCCATTTTTGATCAAGTGTTCCAAGATGGCTGATCATTTGAGAAGGAAAATCCTGTCCATATTCAGATTAAACGGTCTCTCGCTACAAAGTGAAGCCACGAAATTCCTCAAGGACGTCCTATCTCCTTTATCTGATCATGAAGTAGAAGAATGGCTGGAGAAAATCGTAGAAGCCGTTCAAAACCAGCCATTAGGATCATCACTTGTTGACAGAGACACGATCGAAACTGCGGTACAAGAATGTAGTAAAGATCCATCAGAAGACAGCGATAAAGCATTCTGTATCATCGATGCCTTCAACATGCCTAAATTCTCGTTCAACGTCGACCGGAAAAAGTTTTTCCCGGTGTCAGGGAAAGCGTCGCTTCATCCAGTTACTGACGTGAAATCTGTTCTGTTCGGTGAAAGATACACAGTGATTCAACAAAGAACATCCCGACACGAACTGTTCTCAAACGTAGCAGAGCTAGAAGCCGTAAAACAGAATCAGAACTCCGAGAGATTTGATTTGAAAACCGTGGAATTCCTGATTGGTAGTACAGGGTGCTTAAAGCAGATTATAGTATTGGGAATGTTGAGTCAAATTAAAGAGGGCAAATTTTACCTAGAGGACCCCACTGGGGCAGTGGAATTAGACATCAGCAACACAAAATTCCATACTGGACTTTATACTGAGAGCTGTTTTGTCTTAGCAGAGGGTACATATGATGATGATATATTTCATGTTACTGCCATGGGATTTCCTCCTGCCGAGCCAAGTAAGATCACTAGAAACCAGTTTGGAAATATTAATTTCTTTGGTGGGCTATCGCAGACTTGTGCCAAAGCATCAACCAAACTTAAAGAAATGGAGAAAGAGAATACAGATGCCATGTTTGTGATTCTATCAGATATATTTCTTGATCAACCAAGAGTGATGGAAAAGTTGCGTACCATGTTCACAGGCTATTCCACAATGCCACCATCCATGTTCATTCTCTGTGGGAATTTCAATTCTCAGCCATATGGCCCAAACCAGTACAAGACAATGAAAGAATCATTCCAGGCACTGGCCAGTCTTGTTTCAGAATTCCCATCTCTTATTGAATCAACTCGATTTGTGTTTGTTCCTGGACCTCAAGATCCTGGGCCAGGGAATGTAATCCCAAGGCCTCCCATTCCAGAAAGCCTGGTTAAGATTGTAACTGAGAAGATTCCACTAGCTGCATTCACTTCAAATCCCTGTAGAATACAATACTGCACACAAGAGATCATAATCTTCCGTGAAGATCTTATCAATAAGATGTGTCGCAACTCTATCCATATACCCACAGACCCAAAAGACATGCCAGGCGAGTTACTCAAGACTATCTTAGCTCAGGCACACTTATGTCCTCTGCCACTGCATGTTAGACCTAGTTATTGGGGTTATGACAGTTCATTAAGGGTTTATCCAGTACCTGATTTACTTATTTTAGCTGATAGGCATGATCCCTATACTTGTGCTGCATTAGATTGTTCGGCTACCAACCCAGGCTCATTTTCTAAGAATGATTATTCATTCAAGGTGTACTGGCCCTCAAGTAATGAGGTAGAGGACTGTAAAATTACTGATTAGTTATTGTACAAACATAATCATAATCAAAAAAGAAAATAAATTGATGCAATTTTCTTTGCAAAAAAATTCTTCAAAAATTGTTTGCCAGAGATTTGAACTTGGAAGTGTAGAACTACTGGTACTAAGAATCAAGTACTGCTGCAGATATTGAATGACGGTCTTAAAATGCAGAACTCATTGGGTCATTGCATTTAGTGTTTGTTATTTCTTCTTTATGTTCCCTAGAATTTTCACTTACTCCAGTGTCTTCCATCTGATTCATAGCAATCATAACTAGGGTACAAGACTATACAGGGTTACCCAATATTAGTGTCCAATACTGTTTAAAAAAATATATATTAGTTTTGGAGATTTAGTTGCCAAAATTTTGAAACTATTAGGGTTGTTTCCCTGATGATGTGGAATAATCTGAGTGGAAGTTGAAAAAGAAATGCAAGCCCTTGTAAAAATATAACATGCAAATACAGTCTTGCCACTGATATTCTGATCTAGAATAATAAAATGAGTTTTGTATATTTTATGAATTACAGCTGGTGTCAATATTACTAGTCTAAACAAAAATGTTTGTATAAGTTTTGTTTTGTTTTTTTGGTATTCCCCAAGAATTAAATACCATTAGTCATTTTTGTAGCATTTAATAAATGAACAGGAGTGTTTTATCAGGTTTAAAACCACGAGGGATATTCTAGAAATATGGATTCTATCCAGTACAAGTCATTTCAAAAGGTATTGCATTTGCAATGGCTAAGGAAGAACTGTTGCAGCTTTCCACTGGTAAAAAAATGTTTTTAATCATGCATGACAGACCTATCTAGTATTAAGTCAGTAATTATTCTGTTAAAAAGTATTACTGCTAGTTTGATTTTAGGCACAAGGCACAAAATAAAGAGTGTTAAGTGATGACTTAGAGTGGTTTTCATAAATCTGTGAAATAGGTATTAAACTAATACATATTAGAGTGGTTTTCATTAACCCGTGAAATACACTTTAGCGTATTATGCTTTATTACACTTTGGTTCTTGTTTTTCATTGTGTCTATCTGACTATTACACTCTAATTAGTACACTTTGTTTCACGGGTTAATGAAAACCACTCTAAACCCTAATTCTATTGTTTTCTTTTGTGTGTAATACACTTTAACTATGTAGTGTTTACAACATGAGCAGCCATATCGTATCAGAAGTTACAACACGAGCTGAAGGCAAGTGATTGTAACTCTGATACAACACAGATGTGAATGTTGTAGACTACTTAAACAACATCTAGGTGTACGCTCATATTCTACTGATTTTTTTCGAAATAAATCAAGTTTGGCTGAGAAAATCTGAGTTAAGTTTATGGAAATGAAGATGACTTTGTATCTGAATTACAACCTCCATGGTCAATGATTTCTATTGTGTTTTGCTCATTAATTATTCATGAGTTTAAATAGAGAATAATACATGGGCGAGTGGAGATATGGAATTTATCTTCGAGTGTTCAATTTGATATCTCACAAGTGAGCGCAGCGAATGAGTGAGGTATCAAATTTGAACACGAGAAGATAAATTCCATATCTCCAAGCATCCATGTATTTTTCTGTTTATTATATAAACTATAGTGTTTTCAAGGATTTCTACCACTGGATACTAAAAATTTGATTGGTTGATATTTTCACATGTGAAAAATATCGTATTTTAATTTTACGTGTGCTGAGATACGACTTTTCTCAGTGGTAGAAATTCTTGTAAAACACTGTAGTTTATATAATAGTTTTTATTTCACGGGTTTATGAAAACCACTCTACTAGTGGAGTCTAATATGAACTAACAAGAAATTTTACCTATCCGGAATATTAAAGCTAGAATTTAAATTAATCTTATCGGTTCCAGTAAAACAGCTAATTTTAAAAGATTTTTATATAAAAAAATATTTCAGGATCGCATTTGCATGTTTGGTTGCGTCATCACTTGACGTAATGTACATACGGAAACACGGAATTTTAATATTACCAATCTGTAGGCGATTAGCAGGGCTGAAGGAACTTCTTTCTTTAAGATAGCTGTTAACACAATTTTCAGTTAAAATGGGAACGGTAAAGTCAGGATGGCTACAGAAGCTAAGTAAGTACTGTTCAGACTTCGAAGCGAATATCTTCAAGGGAATAAGCAATTTTTGTGCAGTCATTTTGTTCGAACTTTCGAATATAATTTCTGATGACTGTTCCTTTTTGATTTTCTTCAGGTGGTTTCTTTAAGAACTCTTGGAAGAAGAGATACTTCGTTTTATATCAAAGTGGCGATTTTTGTTATTACCAAGATCCACACGACAAAGAAGTAGATGGAAAAATTAACATGAAAACACAATGTCGTAAAATAAATGTTGGATATAATGTCGGTGATGGAGTGAAAGCACCTAAGGATATCGATGCTCTCTTTAGCGTTGTTTCTCCTGAAAGAACGTTTTATTTAGTTGCAGATTCGGCAAGCGAAGCAAGGTTTGTTTTTTTTTATTTATTAAAGCTCCCAATAAAGACAGTTATAATGACAAGAACGACGACAAATCTTGAGATCACGAAGTTTACGAACGTGCAAACGTGAACAGATGCCTGAAAAGTGATTTTTACTTGAACTCATATTTATTGTATAGATATAAAAGATTTATAAAAGATTTATCGTTTTATTTTACCATTACTCTAATTCTAAGTACTGTATTATATCTTGAAACTGTTAAACATTTATATTAGCTAAATCTTGTTCACTACGTCATTTTACATGAAACTACATGTACATGTAGGTTTTGGCTACTCATCGCTATATTCTTGATGTTTTGCAGGGAATGGGTGAAGGCTTTAGAACAAGCTAGAACTCCAGTAAGTATAACATACGTCTTTAATTGATTTATAACGTTGAACATTGCATCTCTTAGCTTGTACATGTGTGTTTATACATCGATCACCATACAATATAGTGGGCTAGAATAAGGAATGATTGAAAATACAGCTGTTGGAAGAATAATCCAGCTATACACAAACATGCAATTCTTGGTTTGCAATCATTCCCAAGAGAGCAAAATAACAAAAGGCATGTCTGCCATGTTGGAAGATATAACAAAGGAATTCATTAAAAATCTTTTGTCAAATTCTTCCAACATGGCGGCTATGACGTCAATTGCAAACCAAGAATAATTCCAGTGCACGAAACTTTAATCGCAAGAAAACTTGATCTCATTTTCAAAATAGTAAGATTATAGATTATCTTGTTTTTAATTGTTTATTTAGTTATTTTTATTTTATTTTTTTTACAAAATGAGTATTTGACAATTGGTACAAACACTTACTGACCCTTACCATCTTAGGCCATGTTTACGCTTGGACAGTTAACTGAGGTTAATGAGTTACCAAACCTTGATGTGTATAAGTAAATGTCTACTAAAAGCTCAGTATATTTTATACAAGACAATAAGAAGTTTACTTCAGTTAACCTTTAGTTAGGTTTACCTTTGTATATCAGAGGCTCAGAACAGTAAACTAATTAACTAATTACTGATGTTTATTATATGGAGAAAAAAACAATTTAATTGGTTGCTGTAAGGTCCAGATTTTTTCATTTGGACCTCTCTGCAAAAGTTCTAAACAGTTTTTGATAATTTTGTTTCCCATGCCTATAATAAACCAAGTTTCAGCCTGGACGGGGAGATATTGGTCTCCTTATTTTTGTGTGCATATGGATGGCTTGGTCTGAATAAACACACACAAAAAGAACTCAACCAATATCCTCCATCACAGTATGTCATTTATTACCTGGAAGACTTCTAATTTGTATAGGAAATCTCATAAACGTGACAGCAATTTGGGATTTATTGGCAGGAATGATGCTTTCAAAGAGATCAAAAATGCAATGTAATCTAAGAATTTTCAAAGCATCACAAGTGACTATAAATCCTGAATTGCAAGAGCAGTTGATGCAATTTTGTATTTATAATATACTCAACAAAATACAAAAAAAACAAGGTGCATCAAACGCAAAAAAAAATAACACTTGAATGGTTTTCTGTCTCAGCTTTTCAAAATGTATTCAAAATATTTAGTAATACAGGAAAGACGAATTACAAAAAGTATGTTAATGAAAATATATTAAAATTGTAAATTTTTTTAACCAATAAAATAGAACTTTACAGAGTGCAATATAGAATCAAATAGCACTCTATTACCTATAATGCATTCACTCTAGACCAACAAGAATGGAGATATTTTGGTGAGTATATTATAAATGTCAGAACTAAGTTTTGAGGTGACTGTTAAGGACTAAGAACCCCATCCTCAATCCTTATACCTGCCATTGTCGTCCACTGACAGGAAGATTGCTTGTACTAAAATGAATTGTAATATTGTTTCAGATATCATATGGAAGTAATGTCAGTGCTGCTCCCCCTCAACAAGCACCCTATGGGTATAACCCCACTCCCCCAGGACCAGGTGAGCTCAGTGCTATGTAATACTGTAAGACCAGTGGGAACACTCTGAGCATCAGAGAGCAACTTGATTATTGGTATTGCCCATAAACACAAAAACATTCCTTTTGGACTGACAGTAATAATTTCATTGTCCTATTTCCTTACAGTTGGACCTCCACCACCCTACACTCAAGCTGCACCATATCCAATGCCAAATCCATCAAGTGCCTATCCACCACCAGGTCAGCCCTACCCACCACAACCACAATACCCAGGTCAACCAGGTCCCTACCCACAGCAACCATACCCACAACAACCTTACCCACAACAACCACCACCAGCTGGATACCGCCCACCTGCACCTGGAACATACCCACAGCAACAATATCAACCAGGCACAACAGTCTATGCTCAAGGACCACCACCACAGACTGTGTATGTACAGAAGACTAATCAGGGGCATAAGAGTAGTCGAAATAATATGCTGATGGGAGCTGGTGCTGGAGCTTTGGGTGGTGCAGCTGTGGGATACATGTTAGGAAGAGCTACAGGGGGTTTTGGTTGCCATGGTTTTGGAGGATGGGACTCAGATCATTCTTGGTCTTCAGGAGGAAGCTTTGATTGTGATTTTGACTGAATGAATTATCACCCTATTTAAGCAGACTTACATTGGCGTGATAATAGGCAAGAAAATAGAGTTTTTAGAGTGATTTTACTTAACCTGTGAATCAATTAAAAACAAAAACAATGGAATTTGTGCCTTTCAATGCAGGAAAGAAATTTGAAAGCATACACAATACTCAGAAAAACAATTTTTCAGCTGAGTACTGTGTATTCAAATTTCTTTCCTGTATTTACATGTGCCTACTAGCTAGTTAGCATCTAATAGAATTCTAATTACTATTTCAATGGGTTAAGAAAAACCATTCTATTTACTTGTGCAAAACCTCCATCCATGAATGCTTTAACTTTTTTCAACGTTTTCTATAGGCATTAATCATGTGAGTTCAGGCCTTATTGTAAAAGCTTTTTTAAAGAATCAACATTTTAATAATTTGTTGAAAAATGTGAAGTGTTTGGATTTGCATAGCTCCCACCCTCAAGGATTCAAGAATCAGAAAAGCACAATTAAATCCAACTGAAGGTATGATAGTACAGGTTGTGATTGCAACGATGTTTGCCATAATTGAGTGTCTGCACAGTAAATGTGGAATAATAATTAACAGCGAATTTTAGAATGATTTTATTTGGCCTGTCAAACAAATTACAAAATTCAGCATTTCATAGTTGAAATGAAACAGGAGACTGAAAAGGTGGTGATGCCTTGCCATTTGTCCTGACATTCATTGCAAGAAAGTTGCAGGAGGGGACCATATGCTACCAGTGTGGCAATAATGAAATTGCTACTGCATTAGATATAATTACTTCTTGCAATGATTGCAGCATTTGCAAAAAAAGTTTTTGGTATATTCCATATACTCCCCTTTTTTTTATGGAACTTGCATTGCCAGACAACAGCAAGGGACATTTCCTCAGTGGTGTAACAGTGCTACAAAAAAACTTCAGTGCTACAAGAAATACTACTAATTCATTTCACAAACAGAATTTATTCATGTCTGTTACACCTAGGTGTAAACAAAAGTCCATAGGCATGAAAGTTGAATGAAATCACTCTAATATGTATATTTCACAACATTTCCCAATAAGTTTAAGCTTTTTCTTAATAACTTAAGCTAAATAATCACTGAGCACTTTGCATGCACTGGAATATATCACACTGTTAAAGGGGAATATAACCATTTCAGTGTGTTGGCATATACATTTTAAGCATAAATGCTCTTGCTGTCTAGCACATTTTCTGTACAAATCCTATCAAAATTTTTGATTTTATATTTTGTGCCATTTCTCCTGTGTCAAACTTTTAGCTGAAACTTCACCTCCTTACCAATTTTGAGTTTCTCTTTTCCATTCTGGAGTTGATTTTGAACTCAGCTGCTTGATTAATGGGCTTTTGGTCATGTGACCTGTTTAACTAGGTGTATGCAAAATAACCACTGGTCTCATCTTAAAATTTACGTTTGTATAACTTTGAAAAATCACAGAACCATGCCATGCTATAACTATGATGGTGCTGTTTCAAAGTATTTAATAAGCAAAGATCTCACATGTTACAATAGCTGTTATTACAGTTGAGCCCACAATGAGATAATCTTTTGTTTTAATATTCATTAAGTGAGGCTATTGGGCAATACAATGCATAATGCTTGTTTGCATCTCATCTGCAAGCATCTGTAATAACAGCTATTGGCCAGACAACTGGACTCATCATTTCCATGTAGAGACAGTGCTGCATGTCAACAGTTTTCACAGTCATAATGAAAACTATCTCATTAAAATAAGTTTATCTTTCATCTTTCCATTTCATAATGAAGAACCAGTAACCATTAATGCAAAGTGCTTCTCTAAACTAAGTAGTAACAAAGTTAACAGATCTTTTATGGAAACTGATGAATAAATTTCATTCTATTGAAGCTATTTTATAAAAATAGTCACAAGGGACTGGTCGTAAAGTAGGGGGGGGGGGGGGGAATTGGATTTGAAGGAGCTCATTTTTTGTTGGCCCAGTGTAAAACGAACTCAAAAAAAGTGATGATCCCTTCCCCTCTCTCCATACAGGAATTATAAATGACCCACCTGTAATGTACAGTTTTATAGACAGCCCAACTTTCAAGAAGTACAAAAGTGTGTGACCCATCCCATTTTCACCCCTCACCCCTCTTACGTTATGATCAGTCCCTAATCACATTAATTTGATAGTATGTTATTAGCATTTCATAACTTCAAAAGTAAAATGTGTAAGATAAGTTTGTTAAATTAAAGTTAAATTTGATTGGATGCATGTATCTTCACTTGATTTGTAAAAGTTTAAAATATATAAATGATTTTGAATGAAAATATTAAATAAGAAATTTTTTGGTAGAATATTCATTCATGAATACTAGAAGATAGAACTTACCACTATACTATGTGTCAGACTTGATTTTGGGTCAAAACTAGTAAAATCTGATTGGCTATCTGGGTGCATAGCCAACTGCTTTTTATTTTCTTAGGGACTGGTCAAAGTAAAGGAGGCGGGGAGTGGGGTAAAAACTGTCACAATGTTGAACTTCATGATAAAATTTTATTGTTTCTCCAGCAAAAAAAAAACAATGTATAAAATCTAGCTTTCAGACTACGTCCATCATCAGGATAAAATCAATGGTACAAACGAAAGCTGCTAAAACTATTTAAACAACTCATGAGTAATTAATGAGCAAAACACAATAGAAATCTTTGACCATGGAGGAGGTTGTAATTCAGATACAAAATCGTCTTCATTTGCATAAACTTTAGCTTGGATTTTCTCAGCCAAACTTGACTCATTTCAAAAAAATCAGTAGAATATGAGAGCATACACCTAGATGTTGTTTAAGTAGTCTACAACACACGTATCCGTGTTTTATCAGATTTACAATCACTCGCCTTCGGCTCGTGTTGTAAATTCTGATACAACACGGCTGCTCATGTTGTATATATTACTTACAATGAAAATTGGAAACATTAAGTACAAACTTCAGTGCTTAATATCTTGTATACTTCTGAAAGTGTTCTTAGCAATGGAATTTTTGGTATGTCCAATCAACCACGCTTGCTTTCTCTGCCCAACACTGAAGTTTGTAGTTAATGTCTCCAATTTGGATTGTAAATAGTAGTTTTAGCAGATTTCATGTGTACCATTGATTTTATCATGATGAACATGTAGTCTGAAAGCTCAATTTTATACGTTTTTAGCTTGTTTTTTTGTTGTTGTTGTTTTTTTTTGCTGGAGAAACAAAATTTTATCATGAAGATACCCAGCAACGTAACAATACTGGATTAATGCTAACCTTCCTGAAAGGGGTACATTACAGAGGGTGGTCCTTTTATACTGTGCCAGCAGAATAAGAGCTCCTTTAAATCCAGTTTTACCCCCTCCCCCCACCCTTTTACTTTATGACTATTCCATCAATGTGTGTTTGATTAGAGTCATTCTATCAAAGACAATTACAAATCTGTACATTTTCAGCTTTATATTATCATAACCAAGCAGTGGTAACCAGTTATAACAAAGTATTCTGGACATCTCAGAAACATTTCTCAGTTCTCATCAACACATAAACACCAGCTTGTAGCCCTCCCATGTTAATCCACAAAGTTGTCTTCATTTTCCACCACTGTGAAACCTGATTCAAAGTCTTTTTCATCACCTTCTTGTCTTGTGTCAGAATGACAGCACGACCTGTTTTGGGTGGACAAACCCTGGCCATTTCAGTCAATGCCTTGGGATAAAGTGTCCAGTTGAATTGTCTGGAACCACTTTTCTTCCCAAATGGCATGTCTGTCACCATGACATCAACACTGCTGGTCCTTAGGGGTAGGTTGCATGTATCCCACTGGTAGATATCAAGTGGTAAACGCCTTTAAATCAACAAAAATAAAGTCTTTCAAGAGTT
>WUAP02146789.1:0-10941 GCA_015163945.2 Stichodactyla helianthus | reverse complement strand
TAGTATTGGCCAAGAGAACAATAACTTTCCTTTGGTTTTTGCTTGCTATTGTTTGCTTCATTCTATTGTTTTAATGCCTTTTGTATTCTTCTTTAAAGCCAATTCTTGTTCCCTTGATATGCATAAGTGGACAAGGAACCACTGGGGGAATCCACTACCAGCTGAAGGAGTAGTAGTATTGGCCAAGAGAACAATAACTTTCCTTTGGTTTTTGCTTGCTATTGTTTGCTTCATTCTATTGTTTTAATGCGTTTTGTATTCTTCTTTAAAGCCAAATCTTGTTCCCTTGATATGCATAACAGCAACACCCACATTCTTGGATATCTGTAAGGTTAGGTTTTCTCTGCCCATGAAAGAATAGGCAAATAGTCAGTAGTAGACTCCAGTAGCCATTGTTTTCTTTTGTTCTTTATCAACTACTAACTAAGTCATTTCTCTTTCACTGGCAAAGGAAAATCACTCTAATATCTCAAGCATGTTAAGGCCTGGGTCTTTAGAGGATCCGCTAAAATCATAAAAAATAAATATCTCGTTTGAGATTTAATGTTAAACATTTAATTTGATACCAAAAGTGAGGATTAGGTTCCTGAAGATTTTGAGCTATGCATTGTTGGTATTAAGTGGTCACATGACCTTTAAGGTAGAAAAACAAAAAATTTCAAAATGGGCCGAGTTTATTGCTTTTATTATAGAGTGTTTTCAAGTTTGAATTATTAAAAGCTTGGGATGAAATAAGAAACCGTCTGGAATGGATGTCCCCACTGTCACAGTTAGCAGAAAATTAATTTAATGCAAATTAAGGACTTGGTCACGTGACCTGTTTTGTTGAATATCCCCTTACCAGATTATGGGGGACCACCATTCCAGGCAGAATTTGAAAGTAACCTATAAAAGAAGTTTGATAAGCTATAACTTGTTACTCTATGAGAAGGAATACCGGTCAATTCAATACAGGGTCAATTCGATACAGGTCAATTCGATACACCGGTCAATTCGATACACATGGTAGGTCAATTCGATACACTACCATGAAACTTGATATAAAACACACATCGAGGTATAAGAAAGAAAAAACTTAAGAAATAACTCAGGAAAACGTTGATCAGAAACTTTTTAGAGCGAACTTGTGTTCGCGAACGGCCATTGTCGATCGAAGTGTTTGGTCATTACACTGTCACAAAGAATGAGTTCAACAACCTATGTTTATTTCCACACACAGCCATTAAACGTGAAAATTAAATAAATTAAATTTATTCTTTTCTCCTGTCATGGATGACTGAGCATTTAGCACGGAGCCTCACACTGAAACCTTTGTACGTGACAAGCCAAGCACATCTCGCAAGTGGGCTATTGACCTGTATCAAATTGACCGGCTACCATGAGAAGTCTATGGTCGGCCCATTTTAGATTGAATTTTCTTTATCATAAAGGAAACATTTTTAGTCACGTGACGCACTTTATGAGATTTTCATCTTCAAAATTTCTTAAAATAGTGAGTTGTAACACCTAAACAAATTTTAGCCTTCAAGCTTTTATATTTCTTCTATAATTAAAAAATTTTTGATTTTATGCTAATTAGGCAAGAGACCCAGGCCTTAACATGCTTGAGATCTTCACAAAATCAAAGATTAATAGACCTTTCCCAAATTCACTTGATCATGAAACAATAGTTCCAAGTTGAAATTTAATTTGATTTTATTTATCAAGGCCAATCTTGACTTGAAACCATTGTTTCATGATCATCCAAGCAAATTCGGGAAAGGTCAATTGAAAAACATCATCATAATGGACAACTTTCAGTCTTACATTGACACAAAACATAGTTAACCCTTTCGCTCCCAAGGCCTCTAGAGCTTAATCCCCTGTTGTTCCCAGAGGTAATTAAGAGATCTACCCAAATTCTTCAGTTCAATTCAAAGCATACATGCTCAGTAGAAATCGGGGCCTTTATAAGTCTAAATGAGTACTCAGTTATGAAGTTCAAATATAACTTTATTGATTAAGAATGTTTTAAGATAATAATAAGCAAAACTAAGTCCTAAAGAAGGTTTTTAATTTCGGGTTCATTAAAAAATTTGAATTTGCCGCCATTACTAATTACCTTCGAATTCATTATTTAGCTATAAAATGGTATAAAATGCAATATCAACTATAAAAAGGATCAGTGGACCAGTAATCGGCAACTTTAGGTAGAACATTGATCCCCATCAGCACACACACACCAAAGTATGCCTTCAACTCGACGGCCGTTACGTCTTTCCATCGAGTCAGTCGATCGGCTTTGTTGGCAAGTTGTTGTCTAGCATATCTGTTGGTTTCGACAACAATATTTTGTAGATTTTCCTCTCCAAAAATAAAAAAGAAGAGGTCATCAGCTTTAGGATCATTTCCTAAATTCACCAGCGAACCAGAGGGATAGGAAAACTCTGGAACATTGAAGTGTGACGCAGTGCGTTTGTCCATGTCTCTTCACCTTGTTCTTCTTCTTCATCCGATCCGGATTCTTCAGTCTCGCTTTCACTTGACTAAGTAACTGGTTCTAAGCCATCAAAATCTAATCTAAATCTTCTTCATCATTATTTATATTCTCAAGAGTATCTTCATAATCTGAATAGCTGAATAATCGCTCTAAATTCTTCCTCGGTAACGCCAGGACACAAAGACGCCATGTTGTTTACGCTAACGCACGAGTGACAAATTCTCCTCGCTCACACTCCCTCCCTAAGCTCTCAAAATTATGCGCAGTTGGTGGATTCTGATTGGCTAATAAACAAAGGACATGTCTAAAGCTATTGTTTGTAGCCTCAGGACCAACAGGGGAGGGGAGGGGATCTTTAACAGAGCGTGCTTTTAGCGGCCGGTTATGGCCGGCTTGGGAATAACAGGAAGTTCACAGCCGGCCGGCTACGGCCGGGCTGGGAGTGAAAGGGTTAATAGAGTGAGATGGTTAGGAAACCTATTGTTATTTTTCTTTGTTTACTTCTGATGTTGGGCTGGTCATGCCCGTGCACAATTTTTTTAGAACCATCATCAGAAACGGCTAAGCGACTGAAATCAAACATTCTCTATTGGATAATTGTTTGAAATATACTAATATTTATAATATATATTGAAGTATTTCGAACAAGCATCCAAAAGAAACATTTAGCTTCATTCGTTCAGCCGTAGCCAATGATGATAAAACAATGATAAAACAAAAGGTTGTGCACGGTCACGGTTGAAAAAATTGAACAAAGACCTACAACAATAGGTTTCCTAACCATCTCCCTCTATTAACTATGCACAAAAGTAAACCTTTTTACTATACTGTGACAGCCAAACCAAACTGCAGTTAAGTTTGTGCCCCCCCCTCTCACCACCCCCCCCCCCCGTCTGCTTTCTTATAAGCCAATCATGCATTTTGGCCCATTTACATCAATGGTGCATTTTGCATGGTAGGAACACAATGGATTTTCATTTCCCATGGGACAATACCATGACTGTGCAGTAAAGAATTTTCTTTCAACTCCGACGAAGGACTAACGTCTGAAACGTCAGTAAACAACCACCAATTCATACGGTGTTCAAGCTCATGTTTATCTACTGTTTTATTCAAGACACCGACGCAGTCTAAACTAGCTTTTACTAGTCTCTACTTTGTGCAGTGAAGAATGGCAAACTACTTATGCAAGGTACTCAAAAAGTCAAGTGAGAAAATGATGAATTAAAACTACACACAACTATCATATCAATGACAAACTACTGCCTTTTATTATTTTAACATTTCAGAAGATATTAGATGTGTGCAGAACTATTTGAACTCATGACCATCACAGAATAACTTTCCATCATATGTCAAGTCCTCCCTCCATGACAAATAATCATTGATCTTCTTCTTGTCTTCAGGATTGTCAGGGTCCAGTCTTGTAAAAGTGTAAGATGGTGAATCTACTTGCAGGTCTGGGTCAAGCTGTAGCCAAAGTAAAAATAAAGAGGGAGAAAAAATAACATTAATAACTTTTAGAGAGAATGTTGGGAAAGGGAACTAAAGTTGGATAAAAACTGATGCTGCTGAAAATGAACAAGGACTAGGAAATGAAATAGAACTAGAAAAGAAGACTGTTTCAAGCAATTTCTCAAGTACTTTTAAAAATTTTTCTACATAGAAGACTTGGAAGTTGAATGAAAATGAAAAAGAATGCACTTGCATTAAATCAAGTATTCACTATTTATTTAGTAATATCTACTAGTTTAATTCGACAAAACCAGCTTTTAGTACTGTTTACTATTGCTCTTGAAGAACTGTGCCATATGATTCTTTAGTAAAGTATTATGGGTTGCAAATGCCAATTCGTGATAAAACCTTGCTATAACATCCTTGTATTTCCAATTAGCTTCTTATGTTGGTAAACTGATTGATACGTTTATCGTTGAAATTTTATTCACTTGTTTGAACATGTATTCCGTCTTTCATTTTACGTTCAGAAAATACAGTTCCTACATAAAAATACAAGAATACAGAAAAACAAAGTCACAAATTGTACAAATTAAGGATCAAATAAAAGAAAAAAGAAACTGAAATATACAGAAAATACTTACTAAACGTGTGTTCCGGTCAACGTTAAAGACTGATTAAATTATTCAAAAAAGGCCTAAATATACTTAAAAACAAATTCACTGGGGACGTTGGACAATAGAAACATAACTTAAAACAAAGAAAGAAAGAAAGAATACCTTAAAACAAAGAAAAAGAAAGAAAAGCTTAATCTCACAGTAACACTGATTGCCAAAGCTTTGACTACCATTTTTCTATGTCCTTCATGTTTTCAATTTTGACAATCAATATGAAAACTTTTCACATACATAGTATTAAAATATCCCAAAACAGTATGGAATAAAAAATTTTTTGTATGCATACTTTTCCCTGAACAAAATGCCTACATCATCAGGTGTTTGTCCTTGCTTATTTTGCTTAGATTCATGGTGACACCCAAATTTTCAAACTTATTTCAATGACCCCTTGTGTGTATTAAAGAAATAGCATACTTGTGAAAAAATAAAATTGATTTTCAATTAGTAATCCTTAATATCACTATAAGAGAACAGCCAGGCCACATTGTGCCATTTTTACAAAAAAATGTCTTTAGTCCCTCAAAAAGTAAGGTAAAGGGTCCACTTGTCCCCTAGTTCCCATAGATGTTTTTCCTTATTTCTGATAAATTGCCCGTGGTTCAAGTTTCTTGCACATGCCTTTAATCAGTCAGTGTGCAGTGATATTACTGTATTTGTGCTTTGGCATTGTGTGATTAAACACAACGCTTAAAGAAAAAGAAGAAAGAAGCTTCACTTCAATTTGTATTTAATAATTTTTAAAACCAAAAAGCATGACCCCCATTTCAAAAAGGTGACCCACAAGGAAAAATCTTAAGGGACAGTGAAGATTAAAATGACCCTTTCCTGAAAATCCTGGCTCCAACACCAAGAGAGAGAGAGAGAGAGGGGTGAGCAATACAGCTCTTTCCATTGTCCTCTCGTCTGCTCCTATAATTGGATTATCTTGACAGATAATCTGTCTGTTATGCAAATAGATGCAATGGCTTTGTCCTGGTGCCCTTGGTTTTACATTGTTTTTATTTGGTCCCCTAAACTTTAATATTAAGTATAGACCCTTCTAATAAATCCCACAACTCTTTGTTTTCCGCACTTGACATCAAATATATTCTTTGGAATTTTGTGCAATGTGAATGCAATTGCAAGAATAAATTTGACGTCAAGTGTGGAAAACCTAGAGTTGTGGGATTTATTAGAAGGGTCTATGTACTTCAGTTTTCAAATTTCATTACAGTGAAGTAATAGCTAATTGATACTGTATTTTGCAAGTAGTTGTAGGCCAGTTGATGTAGGAAACATACTTTTAAAAATTTTAATTAATAATACAAAAATTTCTTATGACTTGATACTATTTCAAAACCTTTCAAGTAAATTTTAAAATTCAGAACCTTGCAAATAAATTTTTAAAATTCAAGAGTTTTTCAAGTGCCTCTGAAAACATGAATTAAATTCAAGGAGTTTAAGGAGAACATGTGGCACAGTTTGGTTTTTGAAATATAGGCATGCATATTTACAAGTTTTTGGAGGAAACAGAGCAGCAACAATGAAAACAACTAAGTACATTAAACTGGAAACTGCAAATGACAGACATTGCTATTGCAAGTTCACTCACATGACCATTTGGGGTGATACAAAAAATAATATAATATAGCACTATAAGTAGGTGTAAAGGATTCTATACTCACATCAAAAACAAGTTTTTGTCCTCTCAGCACCCAAACTCCAGCAACAGCAGCATCACCATCTTTACCAAACCTCAAAATAGATGCAAAGCAGGTCTTGACAATCTTATCTAGTCGCTGCAACATGCCCTTGACCAAGTTAGAAGCCATGAACATCTTTCTTAATTCATCATTGTATTTGTACTCAGCAAACCAGATGGAATAGCCCTCTTTGTCAAAATTTTCCCAAAAATAAGGGAGGGCTACAGTTTCAGTTTCTTCATTGGAGTAGACTTTCTTCCAAGCATCCATATTAAAAGAACTGTAAAAAAAGCAAAAAACAATACTGTTCCTTTTCATGTACACAGGATTTCACTAAAGATGAGTCCATGATGCTTGAGGTTTTACATGTGCAGCTCTTCTACCCCTTAAATTTTTGTATTCTTTATTGGGTGGGCTACCCAAGGTAAAGTTATTTTAATATGGCGAGGGGAGGTGGGCACTTCTTTGGTGACATTTAGTTTTTCACAACACTTAAGGGCCAGACGCATAATGCAACATTTTTGGTGATGGGGAAAATCGCACCATTTGACCACCCTTGCAACTATTGCGTGCAACATCCACAGCCATGTCACAGAAGTAGACACTATGTCTGTAATGTTGCTTGCAATGGCATGACACTCTCAGCCAATGAAATGTGATCAGTTTGAATGATGTATAGTTGACCATTTTGTTTTTGACATCTTCATAAACATAGAACTTAATAACCAATTTTATGTGATGTCACAAGAAAAGTTGCATCGTGTACATCCCCCTAAAAATCCTACTGTAGGAAAAGGCAAAAATATTGATCTTTGGTGAAAATACATAACTATTTATTTGATACGTGACCTAACCCAAAGACAAACCTGGGAGAGAAACAACCACCCCAGTGGTGAGAGTTAAGATCATCACCAGTGCATACCACTCACAATTTCCACAAAATGTCAAAAATAAAATGTTCAAACTAAAGAAGAGGTGAGATAACCCATACTTTTTCCAGCACTTACGTTGGAGGTAAATCAGCAAATAAATCCTTCTTCTTTGGCTTTGGTTTCTCCTCTTCCTTCTTAGGCTCTTGTTTTGGCTCCTGTTTTTTCACTTGTTTTGTTTGCTTTTCTTCTTTGGGTGCCTTTTTCTTTTCATCTTTGGGATGGAGTGCTGCATACTTTTTCCCTAATATCAAACAAACATTTAACCATGAACTGTGACCCCTTACAGATATGTACAACAATTTTAACTGAATGAACCAATAAATCTACTAATTATTGCCATAGGCATACACTCTAGAAGAGTTTTTTCTTTTTTGGATTTGGCATGCCTGCAAACCTACCATCAAATTTAGCCATTGCTTCACAAAGCTTGACATCACCAAGGACCTTCTTGAATTGTGGTTGGTTCACTAAAGTCATGAACCACCTGTTGACATTTCCAAAGGGAGCTCGGAAGGAAGGATCCATTACCTGCAGAATACAAAGTACTACAACTGAGTGACATTCCAGCAGCAAAAAAAACTATTAGGTAACCAGATTTGGGAATACCTTTTATACAAAAATTGAAAATTACGTGTAAAAGGTTAGAAAAAAGATCAACCATGAAAGGCCAAAAATAATGGCCAATCATCAATCAATGGTCAATGAATGGCAGAAGTGGAAATATTTTCAGTCAAAAGTTTCTCTTACTGGTCATGACAAATAAGGTGTGACCAGTTCAGCAGGACATTCTGCCTGGCAACTGACCAACGGTCTGTTATTATTAGCCCATTCAACATTCTGCAATACAATCATTCATTCATTTTTCTAATCTCTTAGCATTTTTAAAAGGGTAATACAAATAGACACAAAAGAAAACAATAGAAATAGTGACTATGAACCTCCATTAGATTATTAAGTATTTCTTGGGCAAAGTAAAATCAATCTACTATCCTTTGTCCATAAAAAGGTGGCACTATAAAATGTTCTTTTCAATTTACAGGATCCAAGTTCACATACTTGTTTGTAGAGTAACAACAGGTTACAACAGACAGCAATGTCAGCAAGGGTAACTCTCTCTCCTACAAGGAATGTCTTGGTCAAAAGTGTATCATTCAGGATGGTCATGCACTTCTTAATATCTTCCATGGCCTTTTCTGTAGCCTAGAAAAAAAAAACCAAAAGACCAGCAGTGGTTAAGCATTACACTGAACTAACTAGAGAATAGAAGTAGAGAGAATAAAGAGAAAAATAACATTAAGCCCCTGGCAGGAATCGAACCCCACGTCTTCGGTTTACTAGTCCGATGTGTTAACCACTACACCACCACAAGGACCAACCAAGCTAGAAATGCAGTTGGACAATGTAATGTATGTAGCAACTGTAGTGGATCCCAGGGCGTTATTTTTCTCTATGGGTAAGCTGAACACCGTAAATTTGTTGGTTGGTCCTTGGTGGTGGTGTAGTGGTTAACACATCGGACTAGTAAACCGAAGACGTGGGGTTCAATTCCTGCCAGGGGCTTAATGTTATTTTTCTCTTTATTCTCTTTATCTATATACACACTGAATGCATTCACTTTACATTTATTAGACAATAGAAGTGATGCATAAATGTGATCCTGGAATACTTTGCAGACATCTGAATTTGAACCCTGAATGATTCATATTTTTCAACATTAACTGTCAACATTGATTCATGGTTTTATTTATTAATTTCATGCTTTGTAGGTAAGAGAGAAATGAAAAAAAGATATTTGTGTCTGAATCTTTTCCTGTAATCCTTTCAGTCAGTTGCATCCATAACTGTAATAGCTAGAGCCAAAAGCTTCTTACCTGTTTCTGGTACTGCATGAGTCCTAGGGTGGGGAATACCCAGGTGGCAGCTGCTGGCAGGATTTCCTGGTCAGCAAAGTTGACATATTGTTGAATATATGCTGCATCATCCTTGTTGGTTCCATGAAGTTGTTCATTTGAGACTGAAGAATAAAGGCAAAAGAGATCATAAATATCACCTTTCTGCATCTGAACCAGCCAGTTTTTAACCACATGCTCAATTGCACAGTTAGCTTCATTTATAAGCAATTTATTGATAGATATCAGTGAAAGTCTGTGGAATTTCAAATACTTGGTATCATTCAAGCTGCATTCTTTGCATTGCTCTTGGCAGTCGTTAATTATTTACTCTTTATGGAGGCTACATCTGTACAAAATAATCTGTCGTCAACAATTACAGTTTTTATCAAATAAGAAAAAGGAATGTTCTTTGGATGATAAAAGGACAATTATTTGAGAAATAAAGTTAGCAATGAATCTAACAGTTTTAACAAGGGCTTACCATAGTAAGCAATGGCATTGCTTTCGTACAAACATTTGCCATCACTGGTTTCAAATGCAGGAACCTAAGAAACGTAAAAAAAAAAATGTGTAACCCACTGTTTCAATCCTGTTCATTTGTTTATTAATTCATTCATTCATTCCTTACCCAAACATTCATTTAGTCAAAATGATATCAAAATTAATCCTTTTTCACAAAATGTATTCTCTAATTTATTTTTCATTCATTTCCTTAATAATTCTAATTTAGCCACTCAGGTTTTGGTTAACAAGTCACTTATATATCAAGAAAATAAACAAAAAAAGCAGTACAAGCCTACTTCAAAAAATGTTGTCACAGCCAAAAGTAACAAGCCAAGTCCACAAGGCAGTAATTCACCATTTAAATGCAGTCATTTTTAGTCTTTATATTTTGGCCCTCTGGACGAAATGTTGCTGTATTCACAGTTTCCCAACCCATAATATTTTCTGTGCCTGTCAATGAGCTATTACTATATTTCCTCACATAGAATATATTCATTGAATAACATACTTTAGTAGGTGGGAGGAAATTTGAAGTTTGATGTCATGACAGAAGATTGCTGCTGTATGTTCACAGGTAGACTGTACACAGGTGGTCTACATTGAATCCAAACAAACCGTTTGTTCAACATAAGCTACAAACAGACAACTTTCTACCTTTTTCAGGCTAACTTCATATGTTCTATTCTTATGAGAAACAGCCACATACTTCCCAAGATCAAATGTGTCTGAAAACTTGGCTAGATATCATGACCACAAACATTCTTTTGGTCTGTCACATGATTACTTAGCCAATCACATAGGAGCATATACATGTGCTGGGGAGTCCAAGAATAAACCAATGGCATTAGAAGGCTTATGTGTTCTCTCCTTTGTACATAACTTCTAAGTTGAAATCCAATGACGTTACAGTCCCCTTTCAGTCATTAAGTTTATTTTCTCTGTTTTGTTGCTTTTGTTGCCTTTGGCTGTGACAACATTTTTTAAATAGGTGTAAGATAAATCTTACTCCTAGTATTATCAGACTACTATAATTATACACCTATTTCAAAAATCGTTGTCACAGCCGAAGCAACAGTCAACACTCCCAGGCCGCAAAGGATTTCGGTAATTTTTCTCAGAATGTTTGCAGTACTGGTATTTTAAAAAATATTCGCCATTTTGGAGTTGCACAGGAAACTGGTAACTAATATGTCGCACTTTGCCTTCTGGGATCGTTTTGCGGGACGCTTATGACAAGATGGCATCCAAGAGCAGTGACTCGAGTGGTAATGATAAAAAGATTTTACTGGAAGAACGAGATATTCCAGGAGCAGAGCTACC
>WUAP02146767.1:0-11410 GCA_015163945.2 Stichodactyla helianthus | reverse complement strand
CCCCCCCCCCCCCCCCCGCCACAACCACACCAGGTATGACATGACACTGGGAACATACAGCAACAGCTGAGAATTTCAAATGGTCACAACCAATTAAAGACATACTGAAAACATTTGAGAATCACAGCTTCATATCTCTCCCACTAAACCCATTCAACAAACATTACTTACATTCTCTGGAGTGTTCCTGTGTTGACAAAACGTTCACCAGGGGGGCAGTATAAGTCAACACTTGTAGAACCGAGTTCAAATAACATGTGTTCCCCAGATTACTCAAACCTGGACCAACTCGCCTCATTTTCTCCCACTGAACCTTAACCTTATCCTCAGAGCACAAAACTCGTTTAGGTTCAGGGAGATCCTCGTGGTTCTTGCTGGTATTGTCGTGGCCATTATTGACAAAACCTTGATTCACGTGTGAGGTCGAAGAGTTCAAGGGCTGATATTTACGTTTCAATCTCTCGTACTGTTCATCGGGTTTTGAGGCCGCCTTGAATTCAATTCGCTGTAGGAGTACTTGCTTGGAAGAAGTAGATAATTTGGCGTCCAAGTCGTCCGCAAGTTTACTTGTAACTGAATTTTCCTTTGAAAATCGCTCCATTTGTGAAGACATCACTTCACAGGACGACATATTCTTGATCTTTACTTACTTCGCGCAGTTCTTTCGACGAGCATTTCGCCTGTTTTGGTTATTTTCGGAGCCTTTCGTGTTTAAACAAACCAAAATTATCCCAAATAACAGTAAGAGAGAATAGTTCTTGACCATGTGAGTCGTGTTAACGTGATTTTCGCTTTTTCCAACTTGGTAAACTTTCAACCGATGAAGTGGAATTTTCTCGGACTCTTCCCTAAAAAACGAGTGGTTTTCTAGCCTTCCAAGAAGTAAATGCTCGTTCTAAACATTGCTGAAGGGGAAAAAATACAAATTCTTAGATCCAACAATGGCGGCGAATATTTCGAGAGGAAGGAAGGAGTCCACAGGTAGCCCAATTTGAGTTTTGCAACCAGCTGCCATACCCTCCCCTCCCCACCTTCTCCATTTCCATTCCCTCCCCTCCCCAATAAAATTGCGCAAATACTCTCACTCCTCTCCTAACTAATTTTTTACGACGTCATTTTCTCGTGATTTTTAAAATTCATCAGCTGTTTACATAGCAACAATGAAGTCATGACTTATTTTGTCGGGAAAATTTCTTTCTATTGAAGCATCTCTTTAAAAAAGCAAAGATATCACAAAGGATTGATTTTTGAATATATTGGGATAGGTTTTAATGAAAGTACGATTTTTATGTGTATCAAATCAAAAGCAGAAACATTGCACGTGGGCGCCTTGTGTGAAGATCAGAGGGCGGACTGAATGCATAATGAGGATCAAAGTCCACCAAAAAACTCGTAAAACCAGTTCATTTGCGTCACCAAACTGGGTTCACTCCCGTTCACATCGCATTGTGATTGGTCAGTCTATAAAAGTCCTGGCTTCTGATTGGTCAGTGATGACAGCATCGAAGGGTATTGCATCAGCCAAAGCTACAAGACTCATGACATGTTTTCTTTCTATTAGATTTCATCATCCCTTTCAAAATGGCGGTGTAAGTGTCTAAAGGCGTAAACTTGCAAGGCATTTATTGCTACCTTTTAACCATGGCGTAAGTATTTTGTCGATCGTATGTTTTTCCCCTTCATTTTGTGATTTCGTAGTAGAAAAGATCGGGTTGAAATGTTTTTTCTAAGCGAAGTTATAGAGCGAAACCTTTCAAGCGGAAAAACGTGGTTTCATACAAATTCATCGTCATGTATTTTAACTACGGAAGTTCTCTATCTGAGAAAAAAATGCATTCTTTAAATTTTATTATCATCTATTAAAGATAACGTTTGACAGAGATACTAAGTTTTTACTAATCATTGCACCGATCGGTGTTTTTCGTATATTTTTTCACTAAAATTTAATGCGTCGAAAAAGTAAACATGAATCCATCGTTGATTTTCAGAGCCCACACAAAAAACAGAATTCACTTCGACGACTTAAGATTCATATATGGCGAGGACGTACACGAAGAAAACCAAGATGAATACGATTACAGAATTTACAGATCTTCTTACTCCAGAGGAGATGGAGTTTTTTCCATCGCTAGACCTCTCTCTGCCGCTCTCTTCGGAGTTCGGTAGCGATATTGATGACGTGTTTCAAGGAAATTGTATACCAAAAGATTCCAGCCATGATTTCTCGGCTGATGATATACTTCATGAATTAAATCTTGAAGGTAAGGGCGGTGATATATTTTGTTAGGACTTTTGTTGTCGAAATTTGAGATTCGCATTAAACTTGAAGGTCAATAGTCTACTAACCTCCCCTCCCTTCCCCCCACCGGCAGTGACAGCATGACTCGACATAAAGCAGAACAGCTGAGTGTGCTATTTTCGGGCTATTGCATCAGAAGGCTTTATAGTGACTTGCATCACATGGCAGTCACATTTTTGAAGCAGTTATCAGCAAGCACAAATAGTGCTGGTTTTTGCAATGTTTAACAAAGTGAGCATAGAGTATTTTAAAAAGAACTTGTGGGTTGTCATATTTATTTGGAATAATCATCTACTCCATAGGTGGAGATAAGCTCTTGGAGACAGACTGGTTGACTCAAAAGTTTGACTTCAGTGGTTTTGATCCAAGCTTGGTCAACACAAGTGAAGCACTCGAAGAGCTATCTGAAGTTGAAGGCACAGAAATTGAAAGTTCTCTGGCTGACTTGAGTGATGTACTTCTAGCCCAGCCAATGAGTGAAGAACAGATCTCAATCTCTGTAGAGATGCCAGCTACACCAGAACAAAAGGTTCCAGAGTTTGCTGCAGTGTCTCCTTGCAGTGTAGATAGTGCTCCATCACCTGGATACATTGTGTCACAGGATTCCAGTCAATCTTCACCTTGCTCCCCATACTCTGACTCTAGTAGTGAGAGCACTGTATCATTGACTGAACTCCTGACAAATGACTCTGGAAGCTCCACATCTCTTTCTCCCAGTAAAGGAACTGAATTACTTACTGATGAACAACACAACAGTGCATCCAAACGAGAGACACCATATTCAAGGAACACTCCCAGAACATACACTAAATCCAAAGTAAAAACACCAGCTCAGAAGCAGAGGAAGCGTGTGCAGAATAAAGATGCTGCTACCAGATATCGTGTGAAAAAACGTAATGAACAAGAACTGCTTTTTGAAGAAGCTGAAAAAATAGAGAAAGAAAACAATGAATTAAAAGAGCAAGTTGCATCTATTAGTAAAGAGATAGAATATTTGAAAAACCTTATGTTGGAGGTTTATAAAACAAAACAGAAAAAGGAAAAACAGGCAGTTTTAATAACAGTCACTTGAGACATTTCTTTTGTTGTCCCAGTAGAGTAGGTTCTTTATCAGCCAACATTTGTACATATCTATATATATTGATTGCATGCATCAAATTTATTTATAGTATTGACTGTGTGTCAAAGTTTTTGTTAAACATTATTAATAAAAATTGCATAACAAAATAGTAGTTTGTACGGAGCCCGATTAGTGCCATGCGAATTTCGTGATTGATTTTCCTTTTCTCGACTTTTTTCCCGACATTTTCCCCGACTTTTGTGACCGCTGAACGATAGTAAAGCAGGCTCTGTTTTTTATGAAAAGAAGCATGGCCGACTTCCGTTGATTTTATTTTGGTTTTTAAGCTTAAATGTTATCAGTTTTACCACAGTTTATCCTCCTGCTTTACAGCAAGGAAACTATAACCTTAAGCTTTATCAACATTCCGCATAGTTTCGAACGTATGGATTATGTCTTACAAGAACTTGAATGTATTGAGTGAAGGTAGATATGTGATAATAAACAGAAAAGCTTCAATAAATGGTAGATAAAAGAAGAAAAGGATTGGCTTATAATAAAGAATTAATACTAAATTTACTTTATCGAAGCCCTCCATGCTGCATGTGTTGTTCAGCAGTCACAAAAGTCGGGGAAAAAAGTCGGGAAAAAAAGTCGAGAAAAAAGTCAGGAAAAGGAAAATCAATCACGAAATTTGCATGGCACTAATCGGGCTCCGTAAGTTTGATATACTTTTGTGTTCGATAACCATTCTTAGGTGTAGCATGGCAATATATTTTTTTGGAGGGGTAGGGGGGTGAAGCTTTGGAACTGCACCAAAGGATAAAGAAGCTAGGCATATGCTAGAGATACAAGTATTTTCCATTTGGTCTAGTTTTGTGAGTTTGAAAAATAAACTACACACTTTACTATGCAAGCCGATTCTGTGATCATAAGGACTTAGAGTTTTCATGTGATTTCTAAAAATATGCACAGTCACGGATAACTGACCTACCCTTTGTATATGGGATGGGATCCCTTTGTTATTACCAGTGAACAATGGCGACAGAGGAAGAACGTCGTAGTCCCAAGGGCTGCAATCCTGTTTTCATCAATGCACTAACATACATCGGAACCATGGCAGCATTTTTACTCGCTGAATTCGTTCACGAAATCAAACTTCCTTACTACCCCGCCACTGGATGTCTTGTTCCCGGCCCAACTGACACCAACTTTGCGCAAGAAAAAAACGTCAAATACCTCTTCATTGGTTTGTGGGAATTTCATTTTCTGCGGAGAACATTAGAGGTTTTGTTCGTGCACGATTACAAGAGGAAGATGCCCTTCGTAGAGTGTCTTGGTGCACCTCTGTATTACTGGTTTTTCGCATTTTGGAACGGTGTTGCAATTCGCCATGATAATGGTTACCATCCAACTTATTTACCTATGGCTGCAGTGGGGGGAACGCTGTTCATTATCGGGGAGATCGGGAACTGCTACTGTCATTATCTTCTTCGATCGTTTCGAAAACTAAAACGCAGGAATTATTTGTCCAAGAAAACAATGCATGTAGTCCCCTCGGGGTTTATATTTGAGTTGGTTTCCTGCCCGCATTACTTCTTTGAAATTGTAACATGGATAGGGTTTATGCTAACGACATGGACGCTTGCTGCTGTGGTCTTTCTTGTTGCTAGTGCGACTACCCTTTTTATTTACGCTTATAAAAAGCACAAAGCTTACTTAATGGAGTTCGATGGTCTTGTAGGGAGAGATCTTTATCCGAGGAAACGAAAAGCTTTGATTCCATTCATATTTTGATTTTTGCCCTGAAGACTTTAAGAGCTGATTCGATTTGCTAAGCAACAGCTGAACCCTTTGTTTCATTCTCTTACGTTAAGTTTCCCTTGTGCTTAATTTGGAAATTACACAATAACAATTGCAACAGCTTCACCATCATCATAGCATTTGTAATCATCATCATAACCATCATTCAATCAAAAAGGCAGCATCCAATCGTAAGCTGGAGAAAAACTGCTCACAAATGCTCTAAAGACAGACCTAGCATAAAAAGATAATCAAATTTGGAAGATGCATTAACAAATGGCTGTTATTACAGTTTAGCTGGCAATAGGGTTTTCTTTTGTTTTAAAATCATACAAGCAAGGCTATCAGGTCAGTACAGTGCTTCTCATTTGCATCTCATCTGGTTATACCCCCATAATATCTGCTATTGCTTGCAGAGGGCTTTTACTGCTCTTTGTTTTAAATAGAGCAGATTTTGCATGACTGTGAAAAGGTTGCAGCACAAACACGGTTGTGACACAGTCAAAGCATAGACTATACTACTAGTATGTATCAGCAGTGCATTCTGGGACTGTTATCTCAGCTAAATAACACCAAACAAAAGAACCACAAACCATGACATCCTTTGTTTGGTAATATTTAACTGAGATAACAGTACCAGAATGCACTGTTGTGGCAGACTAGTAATTCTATAAAACATCACAGTCACAAGGCAAGCTTATGGCACTGATTTCTCAGTCATGAAATCTGCTCTATATGTGTAGGTCAGGGGGAAAAAATGGTCTAATGCTTGCGGGGTAAACATGTTCTTCAAATTATATAATAAGTATATCTTGTCAACACAGTGTTATAAGCATTGTATTCCTCATTTGCTAAAAACATTTTTTAGACATATGATAATTTGGCTATCTACAAAGGATTTTCTTTCAAATTTTTGCTTAATATCAAACTGTCCTTACAGTATGTGAATTAATGGTATTCATTTTACAGCATTTTTGGTATCTTTTTCATAAAAAAGGATAAATTATTTAGCATGCATTTTAAAAAACAATAGCTGAACAGAGCACAGTTTGAGTGAGTGGAACCATGCAGGTAAAGGTTATTTTACAGGAGCCAGAAAAACAATGTATAGAGACTTTGCACCATCACGTGATGGCAGCCATGACAGGAGGCAGGAACAATTGAATCTGGTCAATTTGATTTAAATGAGAAAGAAATCAGTTTCCCAGAGGAAAAGACTGTATTGTTGTGCCTCCTGTCATGGTGGATATCACATGATGGTGCAAAGCCTCTATTGTACCAGTAAGCTTAGTTAGGTTCTTTTGCATAGAGTGTTTTCACTCCTCGTCACATGAACCAAAAGACAAAAATCATAACATTCATGTTGGTGTTCCAACAAAAGGACTAATTAGATGTCCTTTGTTTTAGGTGCACCAACTTGACCATGATGATGTCATGTGAAAACACTCTATAGCAGGGTATTGTTCAGCTTTAAATCTATTGTTTTTTAATGAATTCATTATTGAGATGTCATTCTGATTTTTGCAAAATAGCCTGGACTCCAACCATGTATGGTACCACAACACTCAAATGGTTTCCTCTTCCAATTAAAAACCATGAAAAATATGGATGCTATTCAATCAAAGTCTTTGATTACTGGAAGCTTTTTGAGAACTGAAGTCCTGGATGTTTTCCACTCCATTGTAAGCATTGTATTATTAACACAACACTTTCCCCTCTGCCAATAAAGAACCCATTAAAAAAATAATAGCTATCAAAAAAGTCATTAAAATGTTCAATAAGAATTCAGGTGAAATAAAAAATTGGCGATTTGAGTAATTTTCTGTGTTAATAAAGATGCAGTGTTATAGACCATCATATGGCTCTGTATTCTTTCTTTGACGACTTGATGTTTTCTTTTCTTGGGGATAAGGATCCCTAGAGTTACATCAAGAGAAGCTGTCAGTACATCTTGATCAGAAACAGCTGAGCAGGGCTATACTCAGAAATATGTCATTTCTTGGAGGGGTGGGGGTAGGGCAGGTTAACCTTAAAAATTTGGACTGATGATTTCAAAAATTAATTCTACCAGTAGGAGAAAAGAAAGCTTAAAATCATGTGTAAACCTTACCCAAAGAAGGGCATGACATCCAAAAGAGTTGCTTTGCATGTATTAGAGGCCAGCTCAGGTTGTGTTGATATTATTAAATTAACTACATGCCGAATGTATTCCTGGAGTACCTTGCGGCGCTCTTCTACAAACTTTATTCCCTGTTAAAAAGCAAAGTAACCAATTCTTTGAGAGAGATGTTCATTGAAATATGTTCACATTGCATCAGGATTTTTCAGTACCCTCACCCCATCACACAAAAAGTTTATAACTTACTCTGTTTCCAAATGTCTTTTTAGAAGGAAATTTAAAACTTTCTGCTATTTTATGCTTCTTGCATATCTATAAATTAAAAATAGTGAGCACACTTAAATCATTTTTTCCACACTACAAAAGTCAGCTGTTTTTTAACATGCACACAAAAAATTGTCCAATATCAACAACAAACCTTTTTGTTAAGTTCATAGAATTGTGAGTAGCGTCGATAAACATTCCATTCATCATCCTTAATACGAATATAAACCTGAAAATTGAATAAATGCATGTGAAAAATTGAAAATATGGAAAAAGCAATCCCAAATTGCAGCAAGGCCTTAAAGACTTCAGAAAACTGTAAGAGAATTGTTTGTGAAATTGCTTTTGAAGTTTTGGACCTGGAATGAGTGATATCACCAATCAAAAGATACAAATCTACTTTTTTCTCCCACAAACTACAAATAAAATGGATAAAATGAAGCTTTGTTTTGTAGGTTATGCTTACCTGATAAAGATGGTATACGCCAGTTGAACCTTTACCCTTTAAAAACACAGAGGGAATCCATACATTGATGAGAGGTCTATTATTGACCACATTAACATCAGTGCTGGAGAGACCAGAAGAATCCAACACAGAACTGTCCTCGGGTAACTACCGGTAGAAGACAAAAGTACGAATGACCATTTTCAAACTAATGAAATTCTTAAATCATTATCAATTCTTGCATTAATTAGATTACCGGTCCCCGTAGACTGACAAGCTCTTCTTGTTGCCTTTGGGATTTTATTTGCCAGTACTTCAGTTGGCGCTGAAGACGTTCATTAAATTCCATTAGTTCTCCATGCATTTCAGCAACCTGTGAATACCAAATATTATGAAACGTCAACAGAATGACCAAAAATTCTTTAGAACTTAAAACAGCATATTGATTTTTATTCTCCTTACTTGAATGAGCTTTTGTTCATATTCATTTGCTTCATTTTCACTGAAAATAATCATTAATCATAAATTGAGAAATCAATAATTTCTTCAAAAACTGTTAATTTAAATTATTCACAGAAAATGTTATTAGACTATCCCTCCAGCACAATGATGATTTAAAATATCCAAGGAGTCAGAGGGTCAAAAAAGGTATAATTTATAGGAAATAGCTGCCATATACATACCTCTGCCAACAAAGAATGCATTTGGTAAAAAAAAGCACTAGAAGATCCCTTTCTCAGACCCTCCTCACCCCTTGGAAATTCCATCACAGGAAGGCATTGATAATTTTTAAGGCCACAAACTAACCTGTCCATGTTTTGAACAGCTCTTTTCTCTGGTGGTGCTGGTAGAACTTCATCTTGCCTTATCCCTAAAACCCCCAGGTCATTTCATTAATTATTAAGTAGAAATCCATAATTTGACTTCTGTTTAGGGACCGTTCATTATTTATCAGAGGGGGAGGCTTGGTGAGAAATTGGGGGGCCTTGAAATTTTTACTGCACCGCTAAGGGGGGGTCCTGAATTTTTTAAGGCTATAAAAGGGAGGACACTGAAATATATTTTTATGTTCATGGGGGGGGGGGCATGAAAAACGAGCAATCACTTTGGGAAGGTGCACGAAAAAAATCCAGCATTTTAAGAATCTCTCACCAAGGCCCCCTCCCCCCCCTCTGATAAATAATGAATGGTCCCTTAAATGCTTATTGGTATAACCTTTTTTTACTCACCCCGTAAATTGATGGCTGAATTTTTGTCATTCATGCTGCTCCTCAACATTTGAACAGCACCAACATATTTCTTAAGCTGATGTTTTAAAACCTCATTTTCTCTGTTAGCATATATTACAGAAAAATTTTAAACCAACTTCAAATGGCTGCCTAGATATTTCTAACTTTGAACTACGTATATTTGAAGGAGAATGAAGTCTAAGTAAATTCAAATCTCGTTTAAAGAAGTACATTAATATTAATTAATTCAAAATTGTAGGAATTACTAGACAAGACCCACCCTTTACAATGCAAAATTGTCAAGCAAAATAGATTTATTTTGTTAATTGAAACACCAAAATGGCTTTTCACATTAGCACTGAAATGGTTTTCTTGAAATCAATGGTTTTTAGCACTGAAATGGCTTCCCTGGATAACTTAATTATTTCAAATACCGGTAGTCTGATATCTGAGCTTATTTTAAAGCAAAATGTATAAGGCTTGGAGAGAAAGAATTATTGCTGGGTGTTTACATGATGATGCTAACCTTGTTAGTGCTGTTATTTGTGATGCATCCCGCTCCTCATGGGTTTTATGTTCCTGTTTTATTAGTTCCATTTCTGCCTCCATTACTTCTTTATCACGTCTCTTTTCTTCCAAAAGTTGATGCAAAATCCTATGGTTACATTTATGCAAAACAAATATTCATATAGCTAGTGCTTCAATGCAACAAACAGAAATAATTCATTCATGTCAAATGCAAATGAGAACTTGACTATACCTGTTCTGGTCCTCAATCTCATCTTTTCGTAACATCATAGAAACTATTGCTTGCTTTAATTCACCTGAAAGTTATAAAGTCATCTAAGAAAGGCTATCATGAAAAGATAGAATAAGTGTGGATATTTACTGGAGCAGAACAATCTGCTACTGTGCATGACTCAATCTTTTTGGTTCTTACTTGTAGTCATGCCTTCCTGTTGGGCAGTCAGCACCTGCAAGGCATGGAATCAAATTTCACAAATAAATCAAGTTGAATTAATAGAGATTTGGTGATCTATCACAATGTTTTATTAGAAAATGAATCAACTGTTAGATTGATAAATGTAAAACACAAGCTATTCTGGAATGTAGGGAAAGAGTGCTAATGAAGAGCAGTATTAATAAAAAAAGTAAAAAACTGTGTAAAACATTGAGTCCAGGTTTTAACTGTGTACAAAATGGTATAGGAGCACCTTAGGGTGTAATAATGTCAAGTATCTGATCACTATTCAACTTACATTAGCTGAAGAGGTGTTTTCTCTACTATTTGATGAGATACTGAAACATAAAACAAAATGACCAAAAATTAAGGAGTGAATGGATTGAATGAATGAATGAGAATGAAACAAATGAATAAATGAAGTGGCAAATAATGAAATAAAGGAAGAGAGGAACGGACAAATGAATGAAACGGCAAACCAATGAATTAAGTGACCATTATTTATGGGGGTGTTTGGGCAAGAATGAGGGGGGGCATCAAAAATTCATGGCAGGACCACAATAATATGATATGCATAAAAAGAGAGAATGACTCTTTAGGGGGCAGGGGTCACGATGTTTAGGGTTAGAGCTGGATGAATCTTGCCAAACCCCCCTGGGATAAATAATGAATAGTTCCTAAGGACATTTATTATTCAAACCTGCTAAGGTGATCAGCTTTCAAGGGAGTACACAATTCCAGCGCTGCAGTTGCAGCATCAGTAGCAGCTGACAAAGACTCTGACATTACTCTTCTTAAAAAATCATCTTCACTTTGATCTCTGTCATCATTATCTTCAAACCACGAGTTACTGCCACAAATGAAATAAAAAAATTTCAAACTATATATCTCACTTAAAGCATACAAGTAATGCTTCAAGTAAGAGTCGCTGCTTCTATTGGGGTTTCGAAATCCAAGAGAAGTTTTAAATGCTGAGGCCTAGGCATTTGAAATTTCCATGAAGATTTTGACATCTCAATAGAATACAGCAACAAGTACATGAATTGTTTTAATTAAATTTTACATGCATTGTTGATTTGTTCAATGAATTCACCACTTTCACATCCCCATAATGCTTTGAGTTTTGGGGGGCAACTGGAAAGAAAATTGTTCAAAAATTCAAAACTTTTCATACAGATGTTGAGTATATTTGCTATTATCATTAGAAAATCGAGTATTAAATTAATCAGA
>WUAP02146756.1:0-11411 GCA_015163945.2 Stichodactyla helianthus | reverse complement strand
ATTGCATCAATTCAGTCAAGCAGATAAAAAATAAACTGGGAGCTCCGCTATTAGGTAGTACCTAATTTGTATATTAGCTATTGACTCAAATCCCATTCGGGCGAAAGGTTTGGTTGTTAATTATCTAATAGTTAGCTCATTGCTGTCATATTTCAGATGTAGTACACTGGATTTGGTAAAGATACTCAAGTTTATCAACACAAGGATGGAAGATCCTTCTCTTGATGTACAAATGGTAAACTTATGTAAATAGCTGATTCATTCTTTTTTCTATTCATTCATTCTTCCATCCCTCCATTCTTCAACTCATTCATTCTCTAAAAAAAAAAACAAATAAACAAACAAACAAACAAAGGCAATTTATTTTACTTCGATAACGTGGGGAGTGGTAGCCAAATTCTCCCGAGCCAGGGGCTCATGTATAAAGCTTTCGAAGGTACGCCCCTTAGAGTACTAACACTAAAAGCGTGCAACATAAATAGTACTAAATAGTACTAAATGGTGCTAAATTATGCACTAACTAGATAGTACCAATTAAAAAACGTGCACGTGAGCATTTTAAGAACAACAACACAAGAAACGAGTCAAACACAGCTAAATTAAAATATAACGACACCTAACGCAGCCCCATTTTATTGCACAAACTACCGCTTTCTCCCTCAAGAGACGAGTCAAACACAACTAATTAAAATAACGACTGACGCAAGAAACGAGTCAAGGGCATCCCCATTTTATTGCTTTTTCCCGTTCTCACCTGCGACAACTGAACAAAAATTCACAGATTTTTTATACTTAACTTGTAAGGATGAAAACACACAACTAGCTCAATATGAAATCAAGTAGAGTGGTTTTCATTAACCCGTGAAACAAAGTGTACTAATTAGAGTGTAATAGTCAGATAAACACAATGAAAAACAAAAGAAGCGAAGTGTAATAAAGCGTAATACGCTAAAGTGTATTTCACGGGTTAATGAAAACCACTCTAAAATGATGCGCTCCTGGAATCATCCATGACTTGCTTCACGACTTGATACACAACTTCTGAATGTGCTACTAGATGCGTCTGTAAATTTGCACGTGCTTACGGCTCGCTTATTTATCTAGCATAATTAGTACTGCATAATTAATAGACTAGACTACTACATGCTAATTAGTGCTATTTAGTAATATATAGTGCAAACTGTTGCACGCTTTTACTGTTTGCACTCTATCCTCTCTCCATCAGTGCTCCGTTTTACGGGTATTTAAAGCTTATTAAAGCTACACGGAATAAAAAGAAGTCGAAATAAGGATGCGAGGTCACTGAGAATCGAACTTGGACCTCATGCAGAGAAGGCAGCGCAGTAACCAACTGAACCATCCTTGCTCTCATTCTTCCGTTCATGCATTCTCCCATCTATCCATCCATTTGTTTCTCCACCCACCTCCAGGTGAGCTCGCAAGCGCACTTCCGGCTAGTTTTAGACAATCAGAATCATTTTTGTCGTATATCGTGAAAAATTCCATTATTAATTTTAAAATGGCGTCTTTGGAGATAGAATTTTACAAAAGAAAGTAGAAGTTTTATCATAATCTGAGATTTATGTTTTGTTTTCGAGGTTTTCGAGGTTTATTTGTCGTTCCAATGGAATCGTTGAGATATTGTACCGGTATTGAACCTGGTATTAGGAACTGTTGGCTTTGATAAATTATCCTTTGCGTGCTTCGTAGCGAGATTACCTGGCTATCATCAGGTTGTTCATTTGATTGATTCCAGCAATTTTCATCTCCCTGTGTTTTTGTCTTTTCTAGAAATGCTTGTTTGCTCTGGAACATCTTCTAAGAAGTACCATTCCTAACATAGCATCTAAAGTACTAGAATATGTCAATCTCCATGAACTGATGGCCTCCCAAAACAATCAAATCAAATCCAAGGCCAATAAGGTGAATATGCAATAGTTCTTATTTTTTCTGGTCCAGAATCTGAATTGCGCGTGCTGATTGGCTAATTATCAGGTCCAGACCTGGAATACGTACTGCTCACTCCAGCTAACCAGAAAGAAAGTGTTTTGTACTTGTATTTTTTTATGGGAAAAAAGAATTATAATAAACATGTTATTTACCAGCTTTAATCGTTAGGCACACTTTTTCTCTTTATGAACCTCCCAGCCGATAAATAACATATGTTTCTGAATTCGACGGGCACTTATATTATATTAATTTTAAATATGATTGGTTCATAGGTTGTGTATATTGCCAAATCTAAAAGAGGTTCTTCTGAAGGAGTAAAAAGTAAGTCAGCTGGGACTTATATCCCATTTCAGGTCACGGGTCATTCCCTTGGGCTTTATTTCTTTGTCTAATGGCAACCCTTGATAAGATACATATGGATTCTAAGAGGTTTGAAATGGGAGAACACTACGTCATAGCCGAATGGGTCCACTGCTGTAAATTCGCCTTTCATTAAGGTTCATACATATTAACGTACCTTCTCAAGATACTATCAAGCGTTTCTGAGAAAAAAAGAAATAAAGCACAAGGGAATGATACGTGATCTGAAATGGGAAAACATTATGCCCAAGCTAAAGAAGTCCATTCGCCTTTCTCACAGCGACCATGGCGAGCTTTGTATTCAAGGTTTTTAGTCTCATAGGAATAAATATGGCTGTCTGCCACGAGAGAAAGTTTAGTGGCTCGAATTCGTTCAGAGACGAAGTAGCTGTTATTACTTCCGGAAGTAATTATGTATGGAAAAGTCCTGACTTTTTGGCCTAGAATCTTACAAGCGAATAGTTCATTCATTTAAGACCAGTTTGGTCTGAACATGCATCTTAGGCCCAGGTCAAACGTCGAACTTTACATGAGCCGAACCTAATGACATCAAAGAAGACCGCCTTATTATCCATTGTTTTCAATGAGTTCGGCTCATGTGAAGTTCGGCGTTTGACCTGGGCCTTATTCCTTCAACTAATGTAGGAAAAGAAGAAGAAATACCCGAGACTTCTTCTTTACCAACCAACGTACAATGCCTTACACAAGAACACAAGGTAAGATTTCTCTTTCTTTGAATTTGTTTGCAACTATAGGTCCCTTTTCGTTTTTTCTTTTTATTCTTTTCTTTTCTCTGATTCTTTTCTCTGTTCTGGCTTAAGTTATTATGCTCTTTATCGTCACAAAAGGAACCTCTGCCCGAACTCGTCAGTTTCCCTTTGAGCATGCGCCGAGTTGTCGACTAAAAACTTGGTCGATAAGGCGCACGCATAAAACAAAGAAAACGTTATCCGACAAAAATGAGCCTGCAAGCATTTGTACGCATAATATAATCGATCTCTAACTGGTCACTAACAAGTCTGCGCTAATATCCAACATGGCGGACGACTTATTTGCATATTACCTAGTAATCTGAGACGCATCTGGGACGACACTCGGCGCATGTTCAAAGAATGGAATGACCGAAGCGAAAAACTCATGCACCTGGAGTCAACCGCTTTGGATAAACAATGAAGTAGTTATAATTATTCTTTCGTACGATAATTGACCTTTTCGGCCATAGCCGTCCCGTGGTACAAATTATTTACTTGATTTGTTTAGTTAGCTCTCTAAATAACAGTAAGGACATCTTCAATCAAGTTAGAAAAATGATATTTTGCTTTTCTTTAGAGAAACAGATAAACAGATCAAGTGAATAATTTGTTCAAAAGCTAGTACATTTGTACGGCAAGCCGAGAACAATGTACGAACATTTTGGTGACCGTAACACATCCAACACAATTTGTACCACGTGAGGGCTATCGCCGAAAAGGTCAAATATATTCAAAGTGGGCTGTTAGCTAGGTCGCAGCGTAATTAGAACAAGGGACAAGTCCTGCTTATATCTTTGTGAGATATTTCAAGGATTACTTCATTGGGGTTAAAGCAACTTGATTTTGGGGGTATGGTTTCTTTGTAGTTGGATTCAAATGTGGATCTTCTGAAGTCTGCATACTTAGACCATTCTTCCCACGGACAACATACCAGTGATGATATCTTCCATGGACTACAGATACATGAAAGGCAACAAAATATTCAGGCTAAATCACCTGAAAAAGCTAACCAATCAATCGATCTTGTTCAGTCACGTGGAGAATCTAACCAATTATTAGTCAACAGTGATTTAGCCAAACTCGACTTGTTGGGAATTTCGAGAGATAAAAAGACTGTCAAAAATAATTCGTCTGACTGTGGCAAATCATTGGAATCGTTTGATCCTTTGGATATGGGACGCACGTGCGGTAAACGTAGAGAACAGAGGGAAAATAATACTGTTGATGATATTCTTGGGCTTGACGATCTTGATCTAAATACTAGTAAAACCAGTTCAACGTTATATCAAACTACACTACCTTTATCATCATCATCATCGCTGCTTCCATTATCCTTATCGTCACCGGTGCAGGCAATACCATCGTCGTCGTCGTCATCATCTTCATCGCCATTATCAAGCCCTACTCATCAACCTGCTGTCAATGCTCAATCGAAAAACTCTGGTTTCAAAAGTTTGTCGGATCTTTCGAATAACTGGAATAACCAAAATTTGGACCTCAAAACCCATGATCAAGAACTAAAACCGACTCCTGTTATTTCTTCTGATGACCCGTTAATACTCGCAGGAAATTCGGCTAGCGTAACTGGTTTTTCAAAGAAAACCGGGAAATCTAGTTTAAGCGGCAAGCCTGGGTCGAGTGGACAACCAAGTGGACAATCTGGCTTCTATGTACAATCTTATGTTGGTCAGTCAGGTTTTACCGACCAGTCTGGTTTTACTGGTCAGTCTGTCTTTACCGGTGAGCCTGGTTTCACTGGGCAGTCTGGTTTTACCGTTCAGTCTGGTTTTACTGGTCTTACTGGTCTTACTGGTCAATCTAGCCTAACTCGTCAATGTGGTTTTACTGGTCAATCTTGTGGTTTCCGTGGAAATGCTGTCTCAACTTCCAATCCAGGAATTATCCCTCAAAAAGGTTTCAATTCAACAGTACCACTGAAACTATCGAAACCGAGCAATCAAAAAACAGACTTTGATTTCTTATCCAAATCTAAACGAGAAAGCGCTTTTAGTTTCGTCCAAGACGAAATGAAAGCGAATAAAAAATAAATTTGAGAAATTTCAATTTCAATCAAAATGCCTGCATAGAGTGGAGCCTCTTAAATGTTACTGCCAGAGGTAGTGGAGCAGCTAGAAACTTAGGGGGGCCTGATCACGATCTCCTCGGTTCCATCTTTAAAATATCCCCCCTCTATAAATAAACAGTGTACTTACAGTGTTTCAGTCGAAAGACTCATGAAGCCACACATTAAAATGTCGTTTAAACTCTGACATTAGTACGTTTTCACATAACCCACTTTTAACATGCAAATTAGAAAGTGAGTACAAGATAACATGCTAATTCGATGGTGCGCGTGGTTGCAAGCATCAGTGAGTCAGCTAGCGGCCCAATTTAATGAAAACATAACTAGGGTTAACAATGAAAACACACGTTAATGTGCTCATAAACCGACATAGATTTGCTCTAAAATAATCTCAAAAATAACATTAAAATGGGCATCAATTTGTAACATCAGATCTGCAGAATATTAATCAGAATTCTTTTTGAGTGGCCCCCCTAATATGAGTGAAATATAAACTTAAAAATCTTAAAATGAATAGTTTATATGAGGGTGGGAGAAGATGTCCATGAAACACGTAAACATTGTTACGTGCGAGGTGTGATGTGGAGGGGGACTGGTCCGAGATCGCAAACAAAATGGTAGACCGCCTAAGGAGGGTCCTCTAGAGAATGAATGTTATCTTTCAATGTGTGGAAGTACGAAAATATAGAGGATTTACTGGAAAAGTGTCTTCCTCTAGTTGAAATACGACCTGATTATAGTTTATATTTAGTTGGATGAAAACTTGTGGAGATAACGAATTATTGATTAATAAAATGTAACATATCGTAACAAGGCATTTTGAAATTTATTCAGTTGAAACTTTTTTATATCATAATGTAACCAAAATTTACACCAGCTCTAGATCAAGTATTATGTATTCTACCTGTAAAGTTTTAGAGCTCGGTTTCGACGTTTTGGCGCTTGGGTATCGCAACACGCTGATCCCGAGAGGAGTTCTTGAATTTGAGAAAAATCTTTTCCAGCGGTAAGATCGCTTGATGTTAGTGTTTTTTCTTCGAAAAATTCCTTTATACTTAAGAGAGAGAAAGATAGGAAGCAGTCGTGGAATCGCCTCGGGTCGGCTTCATTTGGACTTGATTTTCGGCATAAAAATCGATTCCAATCACAATCATCTTCCACATGCCATCGGAGGGATAAATTTACTAAGTTCTGATACCATTCGAATTTCGCAATCGGCTCGCGCTGGCAATCGAAACTGTGGACAGCCACAGGCAGCCCAAGCAATAAATATGTGACTTGTACGTGCGCTAATTTTTCAAAAGCTGCTTGAAATGGCTAAAAAAGACACCAAGAATGATATTACATGCCTTTAAAAACAACACAGGATTAAGACACTCAAATTTATTTCTAACAAAAATACGTTTTGTTTTTTGTTTCATACATTTACTGAAAAATTATTGAAGACCAAATACACACCAGAACCACATACCCAACTACTTGCCAGTACTCAAAACAACACGCCATAACTTAAACCAAGGAAGCTCTAAAGCATGCCAAAACCTAAGAAAAGAGCCTGCAAGGAATGCAGTAGTGAAGTGCGTCAGATTGTTCATATCGGCATAGGAAGCCGCTGAAATCCTGACGAGATCATTCTAGGGCCAAGAAAACCATCTATGTAGACTTTGGGGTTACATTGTGAGATCAAAAAGAGTAAAACCTAGGAATTAATTCGAGATAAGCCGAATACAACAAAGTCAGAAATAGAGTGGTTGGTAGAATTAAAATGACGAGAAACTGGTTTGGAAAGATCGTTTTTCCGAATATCATAAAGGTGATCCCTTATAAATGACGTCATTCTAGGGACAAGAAAACCATCTATGTAGACTTTGGGGTTACATTGTGAGATCAAAAAGAGTAAAACCTAGGATGGAGTAACAAAAGAACCAAAAACAAAAGCTGGTTATCAAAGGCACGCCCCAAGCACAAACACCATTATTAATAATGAAAATAGTTCCAAAATGCACAACGTACCTATAAGGCGTGCCGGCGAGGGCAACAAAAACAAAAGACAGAGCAGCGAATCAGACGCAAATTACTAGAAGATAAGTAGGGCTTAGCAAATACTAGCTGCAAAAACAAAAGAAAGAAAGAAAGAAGAAGAAGAAAAACAAAACAAAACAGCCGCTCTTCTCCTTGACTGCTTTTTTTTTTTTTTTTTTTTTTTTCCGCCCTTTATCATCACCTCTATGTTGAAGTTTAGTTTACGTAGTTCTCACTTCTACCTCTAGAGCCATCGGTTTCTACATATGAAATTGGGCTCGTGGTTGGTTGCTTGCTTGCTATATTTACAAGGATGTCTGGGACCGACCGTGACACACCAATCTATCCCCTGCTATCATAACGCAGTTTCGTACTGCCGCGACTTAGTTGACAAAATCTTATCGGAGTTCATTTGCTGTCTCCCGTCATCTACTGAGTTTTGCTCAGGATTAGTCTCCTCCAGTTGATTATCTGAAGCGATGTGTGATGGCCGGCAAGCTGAAACTGCACTCCATAACATTCCAACGAACATTTTTCTCAGGTATCCTTCGTTGTAAAACAAGATGGTCGCACTTACGGCTCCGTTAGCATAACTAAGTAAAGCACTTGTGTATCGAGCCAGATAATCGGTGGTGAATGAAACCTTTGGCTTAAAAATCATCATAAATCCATTGTAGACGATAAAAAGAAAGTAAGGAATGATAAAAGCAAATATTAACGACACAAACATCCTTGTAACTTTGAATCGAGATGTGCACGATCGAGGTAAGGTCGTTGAATTTTGCTGTGGCCCAACACGTCTGTTACGTCGAAGAAATTTCAAAATACGAATATTTATAAACACTAAGATAAAACTGGGTACAATGTATATAACGAAGCTAAAACAAATGAATAAACCCCTATACAACGGCACAGTTTTATCATATTTGCAAACAAGGGTGTAGAATTGTTCACTGATATCAAAATGCACCAGCTTGTAGGTAGGTATCGGGAGAAGAGTTATCAGAACACCGAAGAACCAAGCAGCAACCACCATTTTCTTAGCCTTTCCGCGACTTAGAACAGAGAAGGGATAAAATATGCTACAATACCTTTCTACTCCGATAACTAATAGATTCAAAATGGTGATGACTGGAAAAATAATGTTAAGAAATCGATTGACTTTACAAATCCAGTCATTTTGAACAAAGTTAATGAACATCTCAGCTGCAAATAACGGAAGGCTGATAAGAGAACAGAAAATATCTGACAAGACGAGACTGTTAATGAAGTATTCAGCCAAGGATCGTCTGAAGACTCTTCGTCTTGTACTGCGTCTTCTTTTATATTGTTTCTGCTTGAAGTAGAGGATCAGAAGGTTTGCAATAAGCCCATAAATTCCAAAAGAAACCATACCAACGAATACAACGAGTTTGACGTGGTAACTAACGGGAGCAAAGACATATTCTCTAGTGCCGTTGAAAGTTAAGCTAAAAGTTTCGCTGGAATTTTCTCTGAGTAATGCGTCTTTCTTGTAATTAGTAACCATGGTTACTGCCAATCATCTAGAAAACAGCAAAGAGAAAAAAAAAAGAAAAAAAGAAAAAGATACAGCTATCATATAGGCTTACCAGACTCTGTATCTTAGCGTTGGGCTACCTGTGTTATATTTTCGTAATTTAAATGTTTGCTTCGTTTGAAACCTTTTTCTTGTCAATCTCTTAAACTTTATTTCGAAAATAAAAGGTAGGGTTAATGAAGGTTTCTGAGTGGTTTTCTTGGTTTCTAAGTTTTTTTTTTTTTTTTTTTTTTTTTAATTGGTTTTGTGGAAAGCGAAAATAAAAATACAGGTAGCCCAACCCTCAGATACAGAATCTGGGAAGCCTGTGCAGCTATTTCAAAAAAATGTTGACGGGGCGAACGGTGAACTGTGGAGCAATAAGAATTTCTTCATATTCAATTCTAAATACCCTAAACAATGTCTGCGCCATTCAGCGGAGACCTTCAGCAGACATTGTGCAGCTATTTCAAAAAAAATGTTGACGGGGCGAACGGTGAACTGTGGAGCAATAAGAATTTCTTCATATTCAATTCTAAATACCTAAACAATGTCTGCGCCATTCAGCGGAGACCTTCAGCAGACATTGCCATTTAGGTATTTAGGGTAAGAAATGAATATGAAGAAATTCTTCTTGTTCCACAGTTGCTTTTTGGTCATGCAATTGCCAATCACCGATCGCCATTAGCCGTTTGACCCGTGACCTTTCTTGAAATAGCTGTATAGCATACTCACGAGAATAGCGGATAAAAGGTTTCATATTGCCATGCATATATTACCCATGTAGTATTCATTAGAGTGCAAATAATATATTGAATTTTGTACAAAAAAGAAAATAGCTTATATTCATGATACGACGCCATGATGGTTTTCGCATTGTAATGCAGATTATTCACGTGGTTGCTGAGGGGGGCAAACAACTTCAAATCTGGAGATTTCAGCTGCTTCATTGATATAATTTTAAAGTTTTGCTGTAATTATGTATGTTAACATTTTGAGGATAAATGAAACACTCAAATTTGGACTGGTTTAGGCACTAGTTTAGAAAATAAACGGCTTTTAAAATTGACCTTATTTTATTTTCCAAGCAAAGGACAAATTAACAGTTCCAAAACTACTGGCAGATTTTTTTAATAGTTTGAAACAATATTTGGTATAGAAATATAGTCTCTAGGACGAGTCGATCTTTTAAAAATGGTCTTTTCTTCCAATGTTTGCCCCCTGGAAAACAAACCAGTTCTTCACGTGCACTTCTGCCAACACTAGTCGACAAGTGTTGGCAGAAGAGAAACTGGTTTGTTTTGCGATTTGTCAAAAATCGTTCACGAAACAATGATATAATATTTACAAAGGATTTATACTAGGAAAAATAAGAAGAAGAACAAAGATTAGTTTTGATCTTTAGAAAGTTAAAAACATGTTTAGAAATCATTTCTTCATCTTCAAAACTTCAACTATTTGTTAAAGCTTGAATAGTAAGCTTTTTATGTGAAAATTCTGCAAAACGTACATAAATCATTAAATATCCTCTTTATTTGATTACTCAAAGGAAAGTTGAATACAGTTGTTTTCATTATACAAAATTATTATTTACCTTTTTACGGATAAAGTAGCCGAAAGCTCTTGTTTTTTGTATTTTTCTTCTTTTCCTTAGTCAAGTTCTCCAGTCCGGCCTTAACTTTCGTGTCAAGTGACTTTACAGCTGTAAAAATAGCCCTAATCATGTTTTCTTTCCTTATTAACTACCAAATAACAAGCATCGAGGCCTCCTATTGCAATTTTCAATCCTTTATGCTTGTTTTAAACTGAATTTAAGCTTGAATTTTTAGCTTTTTGAACCATTTTTAAAACAAAATTCCGCCATTTTGAATTTCTTGACAACTTCCAGAGAGAAAGCCTGTCATGTTGCTATGGCAACTGCTACAATCTGATTGGCTGTCACTACTTTCTATTGTTTTATTAGCCAATCAGAATTGCAGGATTTGTAATATGCACTGGTATTACAGATTTTTGCACTGGTATTACAGATTTTTGCACTGGTATTACACTTAAATTGCACAGGTCGTCTTAGCCAATCAGAATCGAGTAATTTTTTCATGTATATTATTAGCTATGTTATAGCCGGTTTTTAATTTTGAAACATCTTTTACTTTAGATTACTATTTCATTTGTTAACTTTCATTTTATTTTGTTTTGTTTGTACAAATAATTTGTCTGAGTTTGCTTGAGCTACATGCTTGTCAGTTTGATTCAAGGGGGAATAAAAACATTTTTATGTATGAATTCTAGTTATACATATAATAAACAGATCACACCATAGAAAGTGCTTTGTACGGGGTTACATTTACTCGTTTGTGTTAAACACTCACTCGCTCGTACCTTGCTCGTTCGTGTTTTGACACGAACAACTCGCGAATATAACCCTGTAAGTCGCACTTTCTATGGAGTAATCTCTATTTGACATAATTTTAATTTTTTAATTTTTCTGTTTCAAGTTTTTTTGCTCAGTATCGTGCCACGGAAATCCCTGTTGTCACAAAAGACTGAATAAAAAATGAAGAGTGAATATTAAAAAAAAAAACGTTATGAATTCTGTTCTTTTGGTATGGAATATGATGGCAGATAAAAAGTTCTCAAACTCATTACTAATTCATGAGCTCAACAACCAATCCGATCTCACCATTTGGGTCAGGTGGATGTATCTTGA
>WUAP02146745.1:0-11416 GCA_015163945.2 Stichodactyla helianthus | reverse complement strand
AAATTTTATGATTTCACGATCAATTTTACGAGGGATTTCGCCATTTTGAACACAGTTGACATTGTATAGCAGTCCACGTAGTGCCAAGAATACTTCATTTCCCTTCCCAATATAATAGAAACAAGTTATAGTCATTATATTTGGCCTGCTTTTGGCTCGGTATAACTACTGTTTATTCCACGGCACATATAAATTCATCTCTGTAACAGGTCTGGAATAAACCACGAAGATTCAAGATAATGTAAAGTTTGATACTTAACTGAGATCCTGATAAAAAAAAAAAAAAAAAAAAAAAAAAAAAAAAAAAAAACCGGTTGTTACCACTAAGAACGAAAAATTAAATCCAATTTTCCGACTGTAAGTAAAAACATTGGTTCTAGCATAGGATACATTGAAGCCATGCGGGCTTAGCCTCGCTTTGATGCCAAAATTAAATATGTGCATATTATTTAAGAATGGTGAATTGTTGTTCTATCCATTGTCTTATGTGCTTTCCGTTGTATTTCTATGAATATATTACATCAACTGCGTGCTCTGTAGATTTCTCCCGTTACAGCGTTTGTATTATTATTATTATTATTATTATTATTATTATTATTATTATTATTATTATGTGTATATAGTCATGTGTTATGCATACCTCCAGCACAAGTAGCACTACATGTGCCTGTCACTTTGTACTTCCAAATGTAATTTGACGAAGCTGAAGCTTGACCAGGTTTGTAGTAAAAGTAATCATAGCCAACATTTTTACCGCCTAAGACATTAACAAACTAGGCGGGAAAAGAAAGAAAGAATAAAAACAAAAAGAAAGAAAGAAGTTAACATGGAGCTCATTACAACATATATCGAACTCAAGTCATGAGTTACATGCAGTGAACCATTGGCAAAGAACCAACACAAGCAGCCCAAACTCATTATCTGGCAATACATATATAGTGCGACAACAAGCCATAAATTTCCGAAAATTCGTGGTTACTAAAATATGATTTGTCTGGAATGGAATGGAATAGAAAATCAAACCAAACCAACTTAAAAAAACAGCCCTTTTTAGGAGGGTAGCTCTATATGTTAACAGACTTGTGGCCTTCTTACGGGTGGAATGGACCAAATCCACTTGGGCGTGTTTGTTTTCCCATTTCAGACCACGTGTCATTCCCTTGGGTATTGTTTCTTTTGTTTCTCAATAGCACTTGAGAAGATACGTTAATCATGGTTCGCACAAGCCTTGAAAAGTCCTTGAAAATGTGTTGAGTCCTTGAATACTCCTTGAATTCGGAAAATTTGGTTTTTGTCCTTGAAAAGTCCTGGAATTTTTTCAGTGGCTACTTGAATATTTCAGTTTGACCTTGAATTTTGTGGGTGCTGTTGGCATAATTCTTAGTCAGCCCCCAAACAAGATAAATCTTAGTCATCAGTCATTTCTTGTAAATAAACTTCGTATCAGGCCTTTCTCTTCTTGTTATTTTTAAAATGGCAGAAACCCTGGGGATGAGTTTCTCTAGTTCCCAGTGTGTTCTGGGTAATTTTCAAGATGGCGTACGTGTGGCTCCTTGGTATTCAGGAACTTTCATTCTAAAATAAATTCGAAAATAGTCCTTGAAAAGTCCTGGAATTTTTTCCTTGAACTTCTGTACGAACCATGTTAATATGGATGAGCCTCAAACAAAGAATCGTATTCTTAAGAGGATGACACGTGTTCTGAAATGGGAAAACATTAAGCCCAAGTAGATTTGGTCTACTGGAATTCAAAAGTTGTTTTTTGCGGAGGAAGGGAAAAAAAATAAAGAAATAAATAAAACAAAACAACAACAACAACAGAGAAAAACCCTCGAGTACAGGAGAGAAACAACAAACAACTCTACTCACGTGTCTTACTTTCAGTCTCACAACTCTGCAGCTTAATACCCCCCTACAAGAATCCTTCTAAATAACCCCTCCCCCTCCCACTCCATAGTAAATGAAATCCCCCTTACCATTGGGACGAGGGCATGAGTCGTAGGACCGACAAATTCCATGGCTTCGGCGTATTTCAGGTTAGAGTTGCTTATGATGTACTTGATGGTGGTGCCAGCGGCTTCTCTAACCGAATTTAGAGGACGCTGAGGAAATATGAAGTTGGTGGAGTTTGGTGGATTAAGTTTTATGTCTGTAAAGAAAAACAAAACCTGGATTGATTAGAAAGGTCAACTATTGGTTGGTCGTAGATGATGACGTCAAATGACATAAAAATCGTTTTAACCAAATGTGTAAACCTAACCTGTACATCGCTATTTTGAATATTTCTTTATTATACATTTTACTCACTATCTCGATTCTGATTAATTGACCGAGAAACTACAGCTAATTCGTGATATCTGCAGAAAAAATTGCAGATATGAGATTCATCATGTCGAATTCAAAGTCCATGTGCTGGACGCGCGCTCGAAAAATAGATCGTAAACGTAAGATAAGAATTTCCTAAATTTTCGAAATGTATAATAAAACAATTATTGAATTCGGTTTTCGCATGATATCGTACAATTTACCGTGGTGTTTCCCACTTATACGATTATTGGATGAGGTTGAGCATGATATCGTAAAATATCAGACCTCAAGTCTGTGTTTATCCGCCTCAGCCTACTGCTTCGGCAGATAACACAGACCTCGGTCTTGATAATTTACGATATCATGCTCACTCATCCAATAATCGTATAAGTGCGAAACACCACGGTAAATTCGTTGCCGTACTGTAGCTGTACCGTTTTTTGTCATGACTGTAAGTACGTGTTGTGACCGGATGCCGGATTCACGCTAAAACAATGGGAAGCCATTTCACTGTTACTGCATACCACACCGTGTACGTGCTGTAAAGTATTTACCGTACGTTTCTCACTCATTCGAAATCCGCACTATTGTATTGTAGAAGATGATAGGTTTTAATATGACAAAAGTTAGCCACGCGTGCTAGCGCGAAATGAAAACTTTTCTCGTGTGCTTCCAACAGATCCCAACAGCACAGAACATGAAAAACTGAAAAACATCTTTTATGTTAATTGGATTGTTAACATTTTGAGATGATATATACAGAGTAATCCTAGGTAACACCAACCATTCGGTTTCCTAAGAAAAACTAAAAATCAATTCACTTACTTAATACATTCTTTGTAGCGGATCTTTCTTTGATACGAAAGTATGTTGCGCCAACAGGTATTACGAACATGGGATCAGCATTATCAATGCCTAAAAGGAACAAATATCTTGAGAAATAGCGCATTTTATACTAGCTAGAATGTTTTATATCAAAATAATATTACATATAGAAATATTTGCTTTAGGTATAACTTGGAGTTATTTGTTTTACTGTTTCACCACACTTCACTTCACGTGTCATTGATTATTGTTTTAGTGTTTATTGTTTTACATTAATATGAACCATATCCATCCGTGTGCACTAAATAAACTAGAAGTACTTGTATCAGTAACGGGATTGAGACCTAGTGTTCGTTCTTAAAAGGATATCTGAATGTGCCAACGAAGTGATAAAGTTCAAAAAGCAAGTGTCCTAAAAGTGACAAAAATTGTTAATTTCTGGCAATTGAGCGCCTAAAGAGCACGGACTTCAAAACACAGCGAATAACTACGTTTGAAGATACACTTTACTCAAAAGCCGGCTTAACAGGTTTTTCAAAACCAGTACCTTTGATGGAGTGTAATCTATAAAAACCTGATTAGAACAAAAGAACTTCGTTGGCAATCACATTCATATATCACTACGAACACAAAACCACAGGGTTCCCACACTAGTTGGCAGGAAGAAGTAAACTGGCCTCCCGAACCCTCTGATATACACCTGTTTCAAAAATCGTTGTCGCAGCCAAAGCAACAGTCAACATTCCAAGGCCGCAAGGAATTTCGGTAATTTTTCTCAGAAATCATGTTCGCAGTACTGGTATTTTCCAAAATATTCGGTTTAAAACCTGAACTACCACTAAAGCTTGCCAGAAATATATGTCACAAACGCATGCAACCAAAATATGCTCTAGAGGAATTAATTTTGAAAAAAATTACCGAAATCCTTTGCAGTCTTGGAGTGTTGACTGTTGCCTTCAGCTGCGACAACGATTTTTGAAATAGGTGTATTTAGAGTAGTAGGTGTGTGGTGTTATCATACCAAATGCGCGATGATCCTTTACGTATGCCCCTGTGACGGGGACACATTGACTGCCGTCACCCAGACACTTCATACACCGGTCATAATCACTTCCTGAGTTAATTACATCATCGCAGCCTACGGACTATAAAAAATGCATCTTATGTGTATAGCTTTCAGTAGCCTCCTGCGCAGCCGCTGTGTGGCGCTTCCGGTTCTGATTGGAAGCGCCATACAGCGGCTGCGCAGGAGGCTAAACTTTCAAAGGCTAATGAATAATTTATCGAAAATGTATGAAACTTTTCCATACAGTCCACTTTAGATAATTTGGTTAAGTGATCGCACACAATAAGATCTGAATCGAGGCTTCGGGGAAACAATGAAACAATGAGAGGTTATACTTTTGTTTCCCCAGAGCCTCGATAAAGATCTTACTGTGTGCGATCACTCAAGCAAATCTCTGAAGTGGGCTTTTGAGCCTCGATTTAGAGCATTAAGTTCAATTTATGTAAAAGAGACAAAACGTAACTCAACTTATACACCTATTTCAAAAAACGTTGTCGGTCGGCGATCTGAAATCCGAGCCAGACAATTCGCCAGCGCTCATCATCGCTCAAAGGTGGTGTCGTATTTAGCTATTTACTGATTGCAAACTACTAAAAGATAAAACTTAATTTAACACTAAAACTTATTTTAGATACAAATTTACAGCTCGTGCCCTCAATTCCTCTCGGTCTCAGATTTCAGATATCAGATCACCGACCGACAACGGTTTTTAAAATAGACCTCTCACCTTGGGCGTAATGTTTTCCCATATTTCAGATCACGTATCATTCTCTTGGGAATACGATTGTTTGTCTGAGGCGCATCCATATTAGCATACCTTCACAAGCCTTTCCGAGAAACAAAAAGATAAAACCCAAGGGAATGTCACGTGATCTGATCTGAAATCGGGAAAAACATTACGCCCAAAGTGAAGAGGCTTATATTCATCATTATCACAATCATAAACTGGAACTTACGACGTGTTTTCCTTGTATACAGATATCATGGTTCAAAGGGTCATCGGTGTACCTAGTACCATCAGCAACAGTACCTTCGCCATATCCTAGGTTACCTTTCCTACACCACAAATAACATGGGTTCCCTGTGGTCACCGCCAAATGAGAAAAAAATTATGGCAAGGGGAAGGAGAAAAAATAATAATACGGGATGCTTATCATTTCACATGGTCTTAAAGGTGCTGTTACAATTCAAGACACCAAAAGTGTCTCGCAATTAATGTGTTGCCGCAACCGTTGTGAGAAGTAAAATTCAAAGACACACTTTTGGCATGTTACACTAGGCAATGCCTCGTGCAGTCTGTCTCACAACATAAATGCGAGACAAGTTGCAAGGAAAATTGCTTAGTATAACAGCACCTTAATGCGCTTTACAATTACTGTCATTAGAGGACTTGCTGGCTGCATATTAAGGTGCCACTAGTTGCAAAATTGAAATAAGGTAGAGAAAGTTTATTTTTTAAGAAAGTGTCTAAACGAACAAAAGAATGGATAGATATATGGATGGACAAACACATAAATGGATGGAAGAATTGATGTGGCTGGATGGATGAACAAAATGATTATTTTCAGTTACCTTTTATGACGTAACCAGTGTAGTCGGACTTTTTACTTTTACACTGTTCAGTGCGGTAATTAGCATTTGAAGCACAAGGCTGCAAAAAAAATAATTAGATTAAAACGAGAGAAAGACTACGCTGAAAATATCACTGGAAAAAGGTGTGATGGATTAAAATTGAAATAAAAATCTTTTATTCATCAAAAAAGAAAAAGAAAGGAAAAAGAAGAAAGAAAGAAAGAAGGAAAGAAAGAAAGAAAGAAAGAAAGAAAAAAAAAAAGAAATGGTATCGCATGAGCGTAACATTGTGCGCAGAGAAAATGTCCTCTAACCTATAGCGATACCTCCATTGTGATGTTAATATGCCAACCATTTTCACAAAAGCTATTCAAAAGTTGTTTGGTTTCACCAGCCAATCGATCTCTGGTTGGCACATGAAAGACAGAGACTTACATCACAAGTATCGCTATAGTTCCTAGATGATTTTCAACTTGGTTAGATCATATCCAAGAAATTTCAAAGCAACTGCGATGTGTACATATACCGTAGTGATGTGTACATACCGTAGTTGAACAGATCTCAAATTTCCCAATAGCTGACCCAGGACAGGGCTCTCCATCATGTTGAGGGCTATAATGAAACGCAATAAAAGAACGTATGCCATTAATGATAGTTACGATATGGTAGATGTAACTTACAAGGATAATTTTGCATGCTTGAGAAACGCACTGTCGAATCGGAAGCGTAATTTTTCCTTCCGTGATCATATATGAACTAGCGGTCGACTATCACAAATCTTGCATTCTGATTGGCTACGCTACTACAGGTCTATTTAACAATTATTCCATGAAATCGAGTCGTACATGAGCTCATAGCCGACGAGGCGCGCAGCGCCGAGTTGGCTATGAGCCATGTACGACTCGATTTCATGGAATAATTGTTTTATTATATCCACATCCACTGGATTGTGAGAAATATAGAATTTTAATTATTTTCAAGTTTAAAAAAGGAAATAACGTCAGCTAAGCGCTCCGCCATCTTGTTTACTTCTCTACTCACGGGATATGAGCTGATATCCTAGTAGAAGAGGAATCAATCAGAGCGCGCGATTGCTCATATCCAGTGGATGTTGATATAATAATGAATTTTATTTCTTACTTGAGAGGGGTCTTGAAAAACTACAGCCAAGGAATGTATTTTAGCGAGAACCTTATTGGTGGCAGGAGCATAAAGGGGTTTCTTTATGAGAACTTGAAGACAATGGGGGATGATTTTTTTTTTCATTTTTCTTACATTTTCCTCCAGCCCACCCCAGGCATAAATAATGAGCATTCTCTTAGGAACAAGATGCTTGAGTATCATTATCTCTATTGACATTTACCATTTTCGCACTGCATTTGTTCCTCTACGGTCTTTGGAGTCATAAATAAAGAACGTGTAAGGAGTTGGAACTATAGAAAACAAGAAAAACGTTTCAGATAAAAAGTAGAACCGTTTTCTATTTGTGCAACCGAACTCGTGTCACGAAACAATTTTCCCAAGACCACTGTTTAACAACTCCGTGAAACTTATCTCACAACGCCGTTGCACACGTTTCAGTTAAAAATGTTACTGTTACGCACACAAGACGTCTTACCTCTCTACTTTCGTCCGGGTCATCGTGGGCCACTGTCTGAGATAGCTCATTCTATAACCACGAAGAAGAAAAGAAATACTTTGAAATGACGTGAAGGAAAAACAAACCAGCAAAAGATGAATCAAATGATCAATGCCAGAAACTATAGTGACGTCAAAAATCGGTACAGAACGGTTTTTCTTTACCTGTAAAAACTGTAAAGCTGATATGGAGTCAACGTTTGCTAATTCGAAGAATCTGAAGGAAACAGTGAGTACTGATTAGTTAGAGGATTATTGTGCGATGACGTTTTTTTTCAGCGGCCGAACACTGTATACAAATGCGTGCGCAATTTTCCATGGCTTTACATATCGGGGAGTATTACGTCTGAAAGCTCTGGTTAATTTTGTTATTTATAAGTGTTAATAGCTTTGAAATCCAATTCAAGTCAAAGACGATACCTACTTTTGCTTTCGGATAAGGTACTGACATTTCCTGAGCAGCTGGTTTTTGCTTGGTCGAGAAAGCTACAAAGCAACAATACGCAAGACTATGTGAGATAAGTTGTAAAAATTACAGCCTGCTTCGAGAGCCGGTCAAGTGTACGAGAATGGACTGCTGAAGTGAAAAGATGGAGGAAAAAGGGATGAAACAAATAAAGAAATGAATGAAAAAATGAATGAACAAGACATGGAGAAACAACCATAGTCATATGATTGTTTTCCACGAAAGCTCATTTCACCGCTCGTACATGCCTTTAACCAGAAATAACACGGACCAAACCCCAAATCACCTTGGGAGTAATGTTCACCCATTTCAGACCGCGTGTCATTCCCTTGAGAATACGATTACCTTTGTTTCTCGGTAACGCTTGTGAGCCTCAAACAAAGAATCGTATTCTCAAAGGATTGACACGCGGTCTGAAATGGGAAAACATTACGCTTAAGTGGATTTGGTCAATTGAGAGATCTGCTTGGAAGTACAATTTAAATAAGAAAAATGGAAAAGAACTTATTATAACAGATGGGCGCAATGTTCTACCTTAAGGGACCAAAAATCATCTAGTCTCATCTTAGGTAGACTTGCTTTGCCAGGATTTCCACCAAACAAATAATGTACTTTGTGAACATCATCGTAGACTAACTGGTGAGCGAAACGAGGGCATGGCTCAACGCTCTGCATCTTGGTCCAGTACTGAGGGCCCATATTTTCATTTTTGTACACACAAGACCTGTACGACAGCGAACAAGAAAGGGTAGGTATATTAGAGAGAATAGGGAGCTATAAACATGATTCAACGGTGGTTTCCCTGGTGTCCCATCATGCTATTGGGGGCTACTGTAAGGGTGGGTGAGGTTTTTCCGATTCCAGGGTCGTGATATCGTAAAAAGACCTTTCCCGAATTCGCTTGGATGATCACGAAACGATGGTTTCAAGTCGAGGTTGGCCTTGATAAACAAAAGAATCAAGTTCAGTCTCTATTTGGAACCCAATTGTTTCGTGATCATCCAAGCGAATAGACCTAACCGTATTTGCCCATTTCAGACCACGTGTCAATCTCTTGAGAATAAGATTCTTTGTTGGAGGATCATCCATATTAACGTATCTTCTCAAGTGCTACCGAGAAACAAAGAAACAATACCCAAGGGAATGACACGTGGTCTGAAATGGGAAAACAAATACAACCAATGGATTAGGTCCATTCGGGAAAGGCCTATGCAAGACCGAGATCTGTGTTATTTACCGAAGACGTGGGCTCAGTGACACTCAAACGATGAACTCGATATAATAAATCTATTTTCTGTACATTTTTCTGCAGATAATTCACTTATCATGTCAAATTCGTATGCTATTGAGGATTAGCTGTATGTTGTTAGCCGATGACTAGGCGAGTAAAATGTATGATAATGGGGATTTAAGGATTAACCATCCAGATATTTACCATTTATTGCTTTCAATATCGTACACCCAGAAAGAGTTCCTTACTATTTCTTCTCGCTTTTCTTTATCTTTACTCAACCCCTGTCAACAAAATACCACAGTGACGCAAACAGAGTTTGAGTGGATAACTTGCAGTGCTCGAATTAGTCTCAAGTAAAACTTCCATTTTTATCTTATCATTGAGTCGGAGGCTCCAGATTTCTATCACAAGCAACACAATTTTTGCTGCCGTTATTCTGTAGGTACTGCAACCCCACAAACACATCTAGAGCCCTAGAATAATATACAAGAGCTATGTTTATGGAGTTCCACTGATTGTACTCACCGATAATACATGGATTTCATTCAATGCTGGGTCTATTGTGGCTCGTTGTGTAAATCCAGCAGCTGGAACTGTATGTAAATCAGTGAAAATTAAAATTAAGGCATTTTTTACAATTTCCCAGCAAAGCTGATGACAGACTGAAATAGAGAATCCACAATGATTCTCAATCAGCCAATCATTTTAGGGGGAAAATACTAAATATTCATTGCATTGAAGAACTTGTAGTAAAGTAGTATACATACCGTGTTCCGCATCCTTTTTATGTCCATCAGAAATGACATTCACTTCATGTGTGTCCACATTAAAATAAAGAAAATCACTAAAATGACAAAACAAAGTTTCAAAAGTGGTTAATAGTATGTTGAAGTTATTTACAGGGAAGAATTATTGACATATGAAAAAAACAGTGAACTATGAACAGGGGTTAAAAATAAATTAATTGTTTGGGAGTGTATGTTGGTTCTATGGTTTATGAGGGCTTGGGATTCAGATGTGTCATCAGTCAAATTTACAGCTTTTCAAGGGGGTGGGGAGAGCAAAGCTGCGTTCACATTATTTTTGATGGAGGGCCATGACTAATATCTAAGTAGGGATAGGGTAGGGATAGAAAAAGTGCAAATGATTGCAAATGTTGGTAAATTAAACTAAAATTGATTTATTCATGTGATACCATTGTGCATACACACACACATTCACCTGCAGACCTGAAGACAGCATGGAAAGCTGTACTGCCATATCAAGGGAAACCAAGAATAAATGAATTACAGTTGAAAGTACCAACATCCCTTGCAGTCTCCTATTGTTGATTGTCAATCAATGCTATGACAACCTTTTTGAAATAAGTGTATACTAGACAAAATTTACCTAAGAAACTCTTTCCCTCTTTGTCCAGCAAAGATGTACAACAGCCTCTTTTCCTTGATAGATCAAAAGACAAAACAAACAAAAACCTTGAAGGCAATTTACTTGGTAAAAATTAACAACTGGAAGCATTTTATTGAACCTTGAATATTTGTAATGGAGTGGTGGGTACTTACAGTATGAAAGAGCATGGAATGTCCTATTCTTGAACGTAATTCTGGGCTATCACCTCTATTAAATTTATAGAAAAAAATACTGAAGTTTGATAAATTCCAAGAAGTGTATGAAAAATGAATATCCAAAGAAGTGTATTCAAATACAAGTATAAGTGCTTAGAAATAGTGTATTTGCATTTGATTCTTACTTTAATTTCTTCCAGGTGCTTGTCTGACAGTCATATGAAAATAGACCACTGAAAGTTGGCTCTGGTGTTCTTTCTTCACTAGAACTGAAATAAACTTTTTGTTAGCCCAATACATGTAAACATTCCCACTAGAGCATATTTTGAAGAGGACATAAACTAAAAGTGACACAAGATATTTAAAGTCAACCCAACTGATATTCTAATCATGAAATAAAAAACTCATGAGTAATTAATGAGGGGAACACAATAGAAATCATACACCATGGAGGAGGTTTTAAATCTGATAACATATTATCTTCATTTTTGCATAAATTTTTATTTGAATTTCCTCTTCCAAACTTGGTTCATTCACTAAAAATTCAGAAGCTATTCAAGCTATTCAATAAACTTGTAGATCATATTTCATTGGATCTAAAATCACTCATCTATGCCTTGTGTTTTAAAGCCAATAAAACACTCCTGCTCCTTTATTAAACAGTACATAAATAGAGAATAATACATGGGCGCGCGGAGATATGGAATTTATCTTCGAGTGTTCAATTTGATATCTCACGAGTG
>WUAP02146734.1:0-11417 GCA_015163945.2 Stichodactyla helianthus | reverse complement strand
CGTTAAGGTATGTTTTCTGTCAGTTTTAAACTTGAATGTTACTTGGGGAATAAGATTTTCATCTTGAAAAATCACTTTCACCACGAGAAGATAAACTTCATATCTTCGCGGCGCCGTGTAATATCCTCTATAATATGACCGTAGATAAAAATTGCTGAAAAAAAATTTTAATCTACGAAGTTTGCCTGTGAAATTTGTAAAATAAGAATTGGCGAGTTTTGTCTTTAACGTTTTTTGATTTTCCATTTAGGCACTTTTGCATTTTGACTTTGGATGAACCCTCTCGGCCACCGTAAAAAATTATAGATTTCCAGGCCTTGTTTCCCAATACATGTTAGAAAGATTGATGTTTGGATTGGTTGGCCTTTGTCTGTGGACTCTGTGGCCATTAAATAAGTTCGAATTGTTGCTTCCAGCGATCCCATTGCTCAGAAAGGTTTCCTTTAAATACTAGAGGCTCTGGGGGTCGAAACTTATTCATAATTCTGACACCATGTAATGATCAAGGACAAGCGTGCTGCTCCATTGACTGCTTGGAATGAATCATATTCCTCATAGTAGTTACATGATCATTAATTAACTTAGGTATAGAATTACTCATGACATTATCTACTTAATTTCTTGTGTGAAATGTAAACTACAATACGCAGGTTCTACTTCTAATGAAATTAAGATTAGATTTCGTAATCATGCTTCTATGCGGAATAACAAAAAGACTTGTGAATTTGCATCACACTTTAATAACAGCGAGCATGCTTTAAGTGATTTCCAGTTTATATGTATCGAAAAGATCAATAGACCTAATCCATTGGACGTATTTGTTTTTCCATTTCAGACCACGTTATTAAACTTGAGAATAAGATTCTTTGTTTGAGGCTCACGTAACTTCTCAAGCGCTACCGAGAAACAAAGAAACAATACCCAAGGGAATGACACGTGATCTGAAATGGGAAAACAAATACGCCCAATGGATTAGGTCCATTCTATTCGTAATGTTGACAAGAAGCTTCTAACCAAAGAAGCTTATTGGGCAGCACATCTACATATGTTACGCATACACATACGTTAAGTTTAAACATACGTTAAGTTTAAACAAAAGACAGGAGTTCAGGTCTAAAAACCGAATTATTGACAAACAAAACGGAACTGAAGTGTAATAAAGTGTAATACGCTAAAGTGTAGTTCACGGGTTAATGAATTAAACCACTCTAATTGCCCTCACTATATATAGACCTTACCATTCTTTTGTCATTTGTCTCCTACTTTCACCCTGTACATTTGTATTTTTAGTTAAGTTTTTATTTTTTACCGATGAAGACCGAAGGTCGAAACGTTTATGAATTTTTTCAAGGACATTTGAAGTTGCCTGCTTTCTTTCTACTTATCTTATTCTTCGCATTACTACGAAGTGTAGACTGCGAATCCTTAATAATAAGGATCCTTCTAGTGGGACACCATCATTGGACATAACACCATTATTTTATTCTTCATATTATATATATTCAATTAATGTTTAAAGTCCTCCAATTCGGACTTTACGGGATTTCAAGTACGCGCAATTAGTTCCAGTCCGAGGCGAAGGCGAGGACTTGGAACTCATTTCAAGGAGATCAGTGAGTTGGGAACGGGCCACCCGCCTACAGAATTCGCGTGGGGTCGTACTGTTCAGTCCTATTTCCTAAGCCAAGCTGTACCAGCTCGGCTTAGACCGCTGATCCATATTTTTCCCCATTTCTTATTCCAACTGAGCATGAATGGGAGTCATATAAATAGATAACTATTGCAATCACTACACTGTTTTCAGATTGAAGGAAACAACACTTTACATATTACTGATTCAAATATATTTTATTACGCATTCTACAAAACAAAGTTATTATATGGTCTTATAAAAATCTGTTCTTTGTCATCATCAGTTACAATATATCAACTCTATCATAGCAATTTTTTTAAATTTTTCCTTCCTGTACAAAATCTGCGCTCCAAAAGTCATGTCTTTTAGAAACTACAATAAAAAATGCTGGTTTCCATTAATCTACAATACATATTTACTTGTTATAACATTGCAGTTATAAAAAAAATGGTATATAAAATGATTTATGAAATTGAAGATACTTAAAAATATATCGAATAGCGCCAGCTTCAGTAAACCACTTACAGAATGGTCTCCAAATACAAAAGAATTCAAATTGGGAAAGAGTTCTCTTGGGCTTGGCACATGGCTAAGAGCATTTGCCAGAGTATATTCGTGCTGGACACGCGTTTAACGCCTACAATGATTTCGTCCTGCGTTTTCCTGGACTCAGTCAGAAAAGACGACATATCGCGCGACTGGAAAGCAAAAGCCCGCTTTCGAATTTCTCATGACGGAACGCGAGGCTTCTTGCTAAATCACGCTTGGTGGCGTGAAACGATTCTTGATACTTCTTTGACTTGTTCTGTCATTCTTCTCAGTTGTCTCTCTGACTTGTTCACGGTTCACTCGTAAAAATATTTTTTCAAATTAACAGAACAAGTCAAAGAAATTAAGTGTTATGCGCCACCAAGCGTCATTTAGCACGAAGGGCTCGCATTGTTGCAACTTTTTCGAGAACTCGAAAGTGGGCTATTGACAACAGGAAAAAAAATCATATATCGCGCGCGCGTACTAAAGTACCTCCTCTTGAACCTGTGTACATTAGTTGTAAGCTAATATCATTTTAGAGTATTTTTAAGGAATGATCATTACAGGCATACCTGCCATTTCTAATCTATCTTTTGTCATTTTTCCGTGGTTCCTGATGTACATTATCTTAGCTAATGAGCTGTAATAAAGTCGATGAATAAAATGGCCGATTTTATTCTAAAGGAATGAGACATTTTACCCACTGTAATGAGGTGTCGGCTGCTTTACTTGAAATTTCACTTAAGTAGAAATGTATAAAAATATTCAAATATACTGGGGGGGGGGGGGGGGATCGTGATTGAATGAAGTAGAGACTTTGGGCGAGCAGGCTGACTTACGTGGGGGGAGTCATCCGTCCCCTCCCCCTCTCCAAAATATTGCGAAGGCAATGCCCAATGGGAAGGGGTTCACGCGGCAAACTGCGACCCCCCTGGATTCACCCCTGTTTCTCTATAACGTCCATTATGTGTTACGAAAGGTTAAATCGACAGCAAAGTTATCTTTGTAGACTTTCCATGTTTTTGGTTTATGAGGATTGTCAAGCTCATCGCGGCGAAGGAATAACCTGTAAAGATATCAACAAAAAGCTTTACAAAATAGTTTCTGAAAATGCCTAGAAATAGAAGACAATCTTTGGATATGGAGCAGCTCCCTAGTCTAAAAGTATCTGAAATGGTCTTCGGACATTTTAAAAAATGCTCCAAAAGATGACGGAAGTCTTTTAAATGGGCGTGGCTTACAGAATTCTTAGCCTTTCAAAACATTTCTTAGATACAAGATAAAATGGTGACTTGAAATACTGACATGTTTACTGTTTTATTTGAGTATGTTCTATATTTAGTATGCAAGAGAGTGCGTGGATACCCTTTTATGATACTTTAAGGCAGGAACCCCCCTACCCCTTTACCCCGATTTCAGGCTTTTGGTTATGTTATCCCAAAGGATAACATATTATCCCTTTTGTTATCCCAGAAGTCTTCCGAAAATTGCTAAACTCAGGTGGAACTTCCTTAGGGACACCTATTTATCCATTCTAACACTCCTAAACTGAATGTTAGAATGGATGGACATCTGTTGGAGGGAGGGGAGGGGGTGCTAGCAATAGTCAAATAAGACCAAGTAACTATTAGGGACAGAGAACATGGATTACTTCCTTGGCAACAGCAAACACGTTATACTGACCTGTTATTTTCAATAAAGCTCGTATGAAACCAGAAGAAAAAGGCACAATTATCGTACGCTACAGGTACATTCTAATAACGTAAAAGCATAATAGGTTAGTAAAGACATAAGGCAAACCACTCTAGAAATCAAAAGCATGAACCTGTATTTGATTCTAACTCGTCTTGTGCCGCTTTCATCGTTTTTGACATTTTCTCCCCATCCCTACCCCCTTGATGACAATCATTATTTAATGTCAAAAATGCCGAAAACGGCACAAGACAAGTCAAAATCAAATACGGTTCATGTTTTCAGTTTCTTAGAGTGGTTGATTTGTGGTAGAGATTCTTATAATCCAGTTCAACACGAGTAGAAGCCTGTCTTGAAACTAAAGGAAAAAAACGACAATACCTAAAGTATAGATAAAGAGATATCTTGTTAGAGTCAAAGTTTTGTCTTTAAGACGTTTCCGAATTACATGTAGTATGAAAGAGTCAGATATTTCATTTTATCTTCATTACCTAAAGTGCTTAGAAGAACCTCTTTTATCAGTTCGGGCAATAGAAATAATTTGAGCTTTATCCTTTTCATGTTGAAAGTTATTGCCAAAAAGATACGAAGTATGAATGTAGCTAGGAAACACAAAATCAAATGAGATGTATTGCAATGTAATGTGACGTAATTCAATGCGGCCTAGACCTATATCTGTTATCTGTTTATCAGTAGCCATTCAGCTACAAGGCTGATATCCAGAGGGGGCCTGCGTCTTGAAAAACGTTTTTCCTAAGGATCACATACAGTACAATACATAGTGATACATAATGATTTTATGGTCATACCTGGCTGGATGAATAGAATTTTATTTTGATATCTCCAGTTAAGGTTGGACAGTCCATATCACCTATCGTTATTACAAGCTTGTCCAAGTCTGCAAAATGTTGGATCTATAAACGAATATATAAACCACGTTACTTGAGTATTATTGGTATATTGCACAACCAGATTTTCTTAGTTCTCCATTTCTTTCTTTCTTTCTTTTTCTTTCTTTTTTTGACACAACTGTAAAGAATTTCATTTTCTGATTGGTTGGATTAACATAGTTGACGTCGTGCTTGCTCAAGCATATTACACTTCAATGAATTTTCCTCATTCTCGCACGTATTCGGAATTGCTTTTTTGCTATTTTATCACACGTTTGTACCAGTTCGTTTTTCTTTGTTGTAGAAAACAAATTTACGATGGTTTCTAGTGGTATGTCCTTTTACTTCCCATGGTTTGCATCATCAAATTTTAATAGTTGTGGACTCATGAGACAAAGCCCAAGTCCATGAAAAGGTTCTCATACGAATTACTCAAGAGTTACCTGACCAGGGCGTGCAGGCTCAGCGCAGGCCAGATGAAATACAACACTTCCATTAATGAGAATCTCCAGTCTCAGATCCCTACCATCTCCATTAGCCAAACCTTTTCAAGAAAGAACACAATAAAATACATAATAAGTGACTAAAAGCAAGATTTATAACATTTGTTCTTTACAATGAAGCCTACGTAACATCAAAAGCCCTTTCAAAACAAGAAGTGACAAGTGTCTTTCAGTCACTGAGAGTCAACCTCCTATGGACCTGATCGATATTATTCATGCCAATATTATATATCCAATACTCACCAGATATGCCATCAATTTTGATGGTTCTCAGTTTAAGTGGTATAGGTGGTGGCATCCTGCGATTCAGTTTGGTAAATATTTGTTCTACATAGCCCACATATCGACTCTGAAACAAAACCAATTCTGATTTCTAATTCCTGTCTTGATAAACTATTTTTTGTGCCCATCAAATAGCAGGATGAGCCATTTATATTTCCTCATGTCATAGTGAGGCATGAGATGTGGCTATGGCTAGTGTTAAGACCGCAGTGTTAACATTAACGCATTCACTCCCTCTCCAAACACCCTACCATGCAATGCACAAAAAAGCAGTAAATGACTGGATTCAAACCTTTTTCAAATAAATTCTAAATTCTGACCTGACTTATAAATTCTGACCTGACTGGGTGTTTGTACTCCTTGGTAAGTCTTGCCAACATTATAGTCTGTACGACGGAAACCAAAGAATCCCAGACTTTGCTGTGAGGAACATAATTAACCTTTCAGTAAACTAAAAATAATGATAAATGCATATTACCTAACTAGTATGAATCAGCAACATACAATACACTTACTCTGGCTTCTTCAAACTGACCACTTGCTAATAACCATGAACAAATTGCTGTTCCTGTCCTACCTAGCAAATACAAGAACAACAATTGCTAAGAAGCTGTTTGATGAAAACTATTTGAAAGAGCCACACTTTTATTTAATACCTAAGTAAGAAATTTATGTGACCGTTGAACTGTAGATTGTAATGAAAGACTTCATTGCATGATCTTAGCAGTAAACTAAGTTACTTAAGCAGTTACTGGCATATGGTAATTTAATAAGCATATATAGAAGAAGTCCAAGGTTTACCTTTGCCACCTTTACAATGAACAGCAATAACATTTTTTGGATCTTGATCCATCCATTCCCTCACATTATGGCAGAAGTACAACAATTGACTTTACAAAAAAATGAAATCATGATTACAAGCATATAATATATAAATCAAATACCGGCATTTTCTAAAATAATGTACCCAAAAATCAAGGGCTTGGACAGCCTGTTGAACAGGATCTTTTAAAACAGTAATCTCCCTTGCAGCCAGTTTTGTCATCATGTGACAACACAAAAACAGGTGTGAGGAAGACTATTAAACTATTAGCTATAGCTATTGGAACCAAAACCTGTCTTGTTGATTTGTTACCTTAGCCTGGGGACATTGTGGTCATCAATAAGAATTCTCTCAACCCGGTTATGAAACAATGCTGGGTCATAACTTCGCTCACCTGAAAATACAACAGATTAAAACAAGTTTGTTAAATGCACACAAAGAAAAACAACCCTTTTTATCATAAAATATTAACTCTAAAAACTCTTTTTATACTTAACAAAGGAAAATCTGAATTACTGGTGGTTGGCCACTATGCATTGCACTCAAGTCACAAAGGGAAAATAGACCCAGTCCACTGGTATGGACCATGTTTTCCCATTTCAAACCTGCCATATAAGATTCTTTTATTGAGGTAAATCCATATATTTAATATGTCTTTTCAAGCCTTACTGATGAACAAAGTTTATAATTCCCTATAATAGCTGACCCCACACAGAATCAATATTGAGAACATTCTCAGAAGGGTTATAGGCACTTTAAACAACACTCAGTGACATGGGAACTGAAATGGAAAAACCAATGGATAAGGTCAAAAGCCTGGAGTAGTAGATAATCAACAAGTATTACTTACTGCACATATTGTAGATCTTATAGTGATCTTGGTGTTTTGTATCTAAAAAACGAACTACTTCCTGTAATGATCGACAAATCTATAAATTAGCTTCTTATGAGTTTGTAAGAAAAAAAACATGCAAATATAAGAAACATAAAATCACATGAACTTTATTCATAGTACAGTTTTTGTACAAGTTGGTACCAATTTTCTTCCCACAGGCCACTTTAGATAAAAGTGAAAATGAAAAATATAATTCAAACAATATCATATTTATTCATTTTCTTTACTCTGAGATTGAAATCCCCCACACACTGACTCACACAAAAAACAAACAAAACAAATCAAGTAAAAAATTAGTAGGGGTAGAAATAATGCAAAGTTATAGTGCTTAGAAATGAGGTTATTCTGGGCGAAAGACCGAATTTATTTCCAAGGGTCTTTCACCCGGAATAACCTCATTTCTAAGCACTATAACTTTCCATTATTTCTAGCTCATGTATTTCAAAGTGCTACGCGGTTCACATATTCACATAAAAAATTAGTAGAACATTTATATTGAAAAATTTACCAAATACCATTTTTATCATTTCCTCCACCTAAAACTATATATTAAAAAAATGATCAAAATGTTCCCCAAACTGAGAGATTGATTTATGTAAATTGACAACTCTTTCGGTTCTTCCTTAGTTTTATAGTAAAAATGCTATGAAGAAAACTGCTGTCATGCAGATTTTCTGACAGTATGCTGTACAATCTGGTTGGCCCAAATTGCATCAGCAATGGTGACAAAAGCAACACATTCTCTCCCTTGCACTGGAAAATTGGACAGGAACAAGAACAAGCACCACTTTTCACCCCAGAGAACCATTTTTGTCCTTCCAAATGGCAAGACATGATTCACGGTCTTTTACATGTTATTGTTTTTCTGACTAATTTTTCTTTGAAAAACAGAAAGATAAGTAGAACAGAGTATCTCACAAAATATTAGATTCACTGATTTTTTTCCTGTGTTAGGTAGGACACTATCTCAGTCTCAGAGTAAAGAAAATAAATAAAATACAAGTAAGATTTGTTTGAATATTAGTTTTCTTATTTTCATTTTTCTCTAAAGTGGGATGCCTGAGGTCTTCCCATTAATTAGTGTGAATAGATTGTTACAATTACAATTGGTGTGAATTATAAAATCTTAATAGGTTGTTGCAATTAACTAAATATATATTGAAAAAATAGACAACTTTTTTAAAAGACATGTTTCGGCATGCTTATGCCATCCTCAGTTTAATAATGACGTCATACATTACAATTCAATACTTAAAGAAGCCCTCCATATAAGTAAAAATAAGCCTAACCTTAACAAACAGGTAGATCACTTTAATACCTGTTTAGCTTTATAACTTCCGCTGTATTGAATTGTAATGTATGGCATCATTATTGTAATTTATCCATTTGTAATGTTTAACTTGTATCACATCATATTTCATTCATTATTAAACTGAGGATGGCATAAGCATGCCAAAACATGTCTTTTAAAAAGCTGTAGTATTTTTCAATATATATCTTTATTGCTATTACTGAGATCATTTGGTAACAAAATATAGCTACAAATGTTTCCCATATACATAAATCCACTCTCCTTTTACAGGAATTAGTAGCAATAATTTGTGTGAAGCTTCATAACATCTTAGACAAAATCTCCTTGTCAGATGCCTAAACACCTTCACTCTTGTTGCTGTTGCAATCATTAAAACAAGGTATTATCACCATGGAAACCAAGCTGCATGTGGAATGTGGAGCTGGTCAATGATGTAAATTTGTTTTTGATTGCATTCAAATGAGATTGAACCTCTATCATAAACAGACAGAATGGAACTTTGATTGCTTTGATTGCTATCAAAGCAAAAAAAAAAAAAACAGCAATAGAATATTTTCAACTCAAGGGGCAGTCCATGTAAGGATCAAGCAAAGTTGGAAATGGCCCAAAGATGACCCACCTCAAACTTTGCCTGAAGAAAGCCTATTTTCGCTTTTGAAAAAATTATTATTTGACTTTTTAAACGTTTTTTACCATTTTAGGGGATAACCATCAATAATGCACATTTTGTCTTGTCTATCAAGTCTGACAAAATTTAGGAAATTTCCTACTTCTAATCTAGAGGAGAGGTGTTGAGAATTAAGCAAAAAGAGTCAGTGTATTTTGAACTCATATGAATTTCAAAGCCTACAACACTGTCACAGTTTTACCCTCGCCTGCAAAATTTCAGGACTCGGCAAGCAATTTTAGAAAATGTATGGTCAGGTAACAAGAAATTGCACATATCTTAGCAGGTTCTCTCTCTTTAAAAAACTTAACTAGACACGAAACCACCAGCCCCCCCTCCCGATAAAAAATGTATGGTCCCCTATATATTTTATTGAACAGACATTGAACTCACTGATATTGGATTACGGTATAACTTGTGCTTTCCAGAGGATGGAAATGACATGGCAATGACTCTCTCTAAAGATAAAATCTTATTATAAGAGCGTGCAAACTTTCCAAATATTATATGACAATCATGGGAACTATTCTTTCAGTTTTTATAGAAGGACACTGACCTGTTACATAGGTTAAATCAAGATCAAATCCATCAGTCTGATATCTTCTCTTATTCTGTGATATCTATAAATTAAATAATTCATAGATATCATTAATATATAAATATGTGATTTTATTTATTGATAAAGTGAAGAAAAGCTCCCTGTCAGCTTGATAATCGAGGAACACCATTTTACCAGCATCAGCAAGCATCTGCGTGAAAGTCATGGTTTGGAACCCCAGAATTTGGAAAAGAACTTTACCATCTAGAAAAAATGTACTACTAAATTTTAGATTGCTTAATTTATGAGATGCTGTTCATCAAGGAGTGCACACCTGAACTCAATTTACAATTTTTTTTTAAAGCTATTTGCATAGGAATGTATTGTTTCTTGACATTTTAGATTTACTTTTGTATAACATTTATATTAATCATTTGCCTGAGGATGGTGTTGCGATGACATCGAAACATCGCATTCTGATCTCAACCAAATTTATTATCAAATGTTGTACACAGTCTTTACTTACAAGATTAATGATCAAAAACTAGTTTGGTACACCCCATATCAGCATATTCAAATTTCTGTTAAATATGTTGCTATTTAAAAAAGGTTAAATATTTTCAAGAGTAGCCAGTCACCTTAACCAAATAGGACACAGTTACATTGTTTATTTTGTGTTTTCCCTACAGTTTTTCATGTTTTTCCCTGCAGATTTCATTGCTATGCAACCACATGAGAAAAGTTCAATGATTTTGGTAATTCTCTTCTGTCAGTCAAACAAAGTCTTGTTAAAAAACGTTTTGTCTGCATTCCTTGAGGTATGCACAACAACTAAAGGAATATAAATTTTTCTTTGAATGCTATAACATTCTATTCTTCTGTGGGAACTTCCTTTGATTGTGATATATTTTTCATTCTTTTCTTTCATAATAATAAATGATTGGCTTAAAAAGTTTAGTATAAACACTTAATTAAAGACTTTGCTGTTTTTGCCAAGCCGACACTAAGGAATAATGTAAACCAACAATTGTATGATTGACAAAAAACGTTGATAGGCAAGAACTTTTCTCATGCAGTCACATAGTAATGAAATGTTGGTAACTTAAATAACTTCATTTATGATAGAATCCCACAGATAATCTGGCACTTGCACACTGACTGGCCATTAAGAGGAAGGATTCAACTTAAGTGGGATTTATATCACTGAAAATCAACACTACACAGGTAGCCCGCTCACACACATACATCAACCAAAGAAATTAAACAAGCTTGAAAACAATCCAAAACAAAACCCTGTGCACAGGGTAGACTGGGCTGCCTTGCCTGTTCAAGGCTGTATTTTGAAACTGCTTAGAAACATTAACCTAAATTCCAAATGTTGGGTTTTGCATCAGCACAAATGATCTCAAGTGCTTGATCGCTTTGGTGCAGAAAGCATGAAATTCACCGGTTTAGATTGCTGGACGTATTCAGTTTTTAAAGGCACAGGAAACCCCCTCTAAAATAAGCCCCGTTTTATTAAAATTTAATATATCAAACCAACCCTTTGGCTAACTCGTGAATACTAATTGGGCTGTACTTGAGTTGAATTGCATTTGAGAGAATGTACTTTTTGTCATATAGTCTAAACTTTTGTTTTCTTGTATAAACT
>WUAP02146712.1:0-11419 GCA_015163945.2 Stichodactyla helianthus | reverse complement strand
AATTTCTTATGAATCCAAGTTTGTTGGTCGGACATTCTGAATTCCATTGGGAAAACTACCCATTGTTTGAGTGGTCAGTCAAGCACAGCCGGGATCGGTGAATTGAGTTTAACTCATCAAATTTTTATTGTACTGTTTAATTCGGTCTTTTTCATTCTATCCTGTTCCACCTAGCGAAAATAACAAGGATACAATTATTATTCTATTTCGGTGATGAAAATTTATTGTGATGTATGACTTTACTGTATATTAACCTTCCATTTGGGTAAAAACTTAAGAAAAAAAGTCATGTTAGGAATTTAAACATTGTTTAAAATAAACAACGAAGAAAATGTTAAAGAAATTACGAATCTCAGGGTTTCCTGTGAACACGTGCCTCTAGTCCTTTTGACTTGTAATCGTCCATATACTGTTGTGCGCAATGTTCCAAGTGTCTCTAGTCTGTTTGACTTGTAATATCTTTCATGTACTGTTGTGCGCAATGTTCCAAGTGTCTCTAGTCTGTTTGACTTGTAATCTTTCATGTACTGTTGTGCGCAATGTTCCAAGTGTCTCTAGTCCACTTGACTTGTAATCGTTCATGTACTGTTATGTGCAGTGTTCGCAATGTTGCGCGTGTCTTTTAGTCCATTAATTCTCTATATACTGTTGTGCGCAATGATCCACGTGTCTCTAGTCTATTTGACTTGTAATTTTTCACGTACTGTTGTGCGCAGTGTTCATGCAATGCTACATGGATTAAGATTACAAGTCAAATAGGCTAGAGATACGTGAAACTCTGCGCACTGAGCGCCACTCAAAAGCGTACAAGAAAGAATATTGGTTATTCAAGAGGAACAGCACAACGCAGCATGAATAGATAAGAAGTCAAATAGGCTGTGAAGACATACGGAGCCTCGTAAACAAGAGTTTGAAAATAAAGGAATGCCAAAGGCACGACAAAGGGTCAGTTACGATGTTCCACATTTGTAGTCATAAGGATGTCTGAGCCGTGATTAGCTACTATCAGAAGGTATGTTTGTTATCTTCTTCAATTAGATACTTCAATTGTTAATTGATTGTACATATTTTTGTTGGGTCGAGCCTTTTTTTATTGGGGGGGGGAGGGGGGGGGGAACAGAGTTACGTCTGTTTTTTTTTTTGGAGGCGGTGTTTGTAATTTTTTTTGTTTCTTTTTTTTTTTTAATTTTTTTTTTTTGTTTTGTTTGTGTTTTTTTGGGGTGGGTGTTGTTTTTTGGGGGGGGGGGGGGGGGGGGGGGGGGGGAACAGAGTTACAGTCGATGTTTCTTTTGGAAGCAGTGATTGTAAGTTGCGTTCAGTACTAAAGGACTTTCACCTTTTGACAAAGTACAGCTTGCTTGCTAACTTACTTGACAAGTACAATTTTGAAATACAGTACAAGTGCGGCAACCAATCAAGATGACCTTACTAATCCAGCGAGACAGCTGAAGGATGTCGTGTTTAAATTGAACAGGAGAAGTTCCTGGTGTTAACGTGAACCGACCAATCATGGAGTAGGGTGAAAGCTTTCTCACCCTGTCTTCTTCATTCATTTGATGGCATTATAGTCTAATCGTAAAAGTACGTTTTAGTTAAATGCAGGAAGAAAGTTTTGATTCTATAGACTAATATTTATGGTGAAGATCACTTTACCACCTATCTTCTTCGACACCGTCTTGAGCATTAGGCGTCAATTCATATTTCCTTTCCCTCCATAGTCACTGTTGCTACGTCCGACAAGCCAAAAACTTTTCTCGGGTTACGGCACCATAACAAATTTTGATTGCTAAAAATGCGGATGGATGTTATGAATATTAATACTAGATTTGAAGAATCGACAATTATAGCTAGAAATCTCCCTGAAATCGAGTGTTTTATGACGTTTTGTCGGACCTGCCATATTTCTTTGGGACAACACTGACGCCCTGATCGGTGGAGCTTTGGTTAAGTGGATCAGTGAATTGGAATCAAGGGTGCCAAAGACATTCTTTTATTGTTCTTTTCAAAAAGCTCCGATATTCTTTACTTAACCTCAATATCAATATCAAGCGACATTAGGGGCAGAGTGGAAATGCTTTTTTTAGGTTAAACATCTGACATAGAAACTAAACCCATTTCCTGTATCGTAAAACAAAGCGCCCTCATCGTGTAGTAACTATAGGTTACAGATCTTTGACGTTTTGACTTCTTCTATTTTAAACCATTTGCAGCCCTGGGGTATTAACTAAGAAAGAGAGAGAAAGCATATAGCAAATGATAGATGAGCAGTAGAGTTCGTAGTCAGATGCGACCATAGTTAATAAATCAAAACAATAGACAGTCCTTGTGAAGTTTGCCGGGTTTTATAACCAGTCCCCCTCTATAAACTATGATGCGACACTTCAATATTGACTTCGAATTTAAAAAAGTATGTTTTTTAAGGTAGCAACAAAGTTCCCCTTACAGAAAATCCAAAAAGAGTGGGCTGTGATATTGGCCTGAGCATTAGGCTTTCGGCAAGTTTGGAATTATTCGAATGAATAAAATGTCATTCGGTTCAGAGTTTCTCGAAACTGATAGTTACCTTGACGTCTGGAAAAGACATGCATATTCACTAGCGACGTCCAGAAATACCGTAATGAAGAGTCTGTTCGTTCCAGAACATCAAAAACAAAATTCACACACGACAAATGTCTTACAAAAGTGTGGTTAAGAATAGGAGATACTTAAGAGACTGATTTCAAAATCCTATATCAAGTATTTCCGACAGGTTTCCTGAAGTTCACTTCTGTTTACTAATAATACAAGAGCATGAGGGTAGGCGCCGACTTTTTATCAGTCGTGTTTACAACAAATCCTCAAATTTTGTGTCCAAATCAAGGATTGTTTTGTGAACCGCAAATATTTGAGGTCAAAGCAGAAAGCTGGAAAGGATAAGGCGAGGCAATATTTGTGCCATCGTTTGGATACGATTAACATGTCACGCCCCAAAAGTTTTACGTCTATTTTGGACGTCAGGGCATAATCTGGAGTGAATACTGTCTTTCCAAAAATGAATAAAGTCCTAGTGAAGTTAAAGTTAGCATGGCTTATATCGTGTGTTTGAGCTTTGCTATTTGACCTATGTATTTGAGCAAGCAGCATGGGACGTTGAGAATGCCTGTCTCAGCGCCATACACAACAGCGGGGAAGCCGACAGAGGATCCTATGCCACATGAAGCGCACTGCAAGTACCCAGTATACTGTTACGCTTGACGCGCGCCGGTGAGCGTTGAAAAGTTGCAGCGAAAAGCCAATGTCGTGATATTTCTCCTCATCAGAAGCTTGTGTCACGGTTTTTCAATTGCGAGTCAACAAAGGCTTGCCTTCATATCCCGTTTTCTGACCATACCTGACTCTGTTCTGGTAATAATCCTTTTCTTCCGTCCTCTCATCAATATTTTGCCGGTACTCACGCAAGGGCTTCGTCTCACGCCCCACTTCTTGAAGTAGAAAGAGCTTGCGACACACGTACATTCTTGTATCACACTAACAGTGATAACTGGTCCTTTCTTCTCATAATTGCCGTCCGTACTGGGAATTTAGGAGGTAAATCCGGACTGTGGTGCACTGCGTAAACATGACCATGGCTGGAGAACGTCGGAGGAATGTGGTACTAACTTCTATTTTCTTCGTCTATCTTCAAGTCTTCGGTAAGTCGTCTAAATTGAATTCAATCACTTTAGCTTATAGAACTTGGCTGTAATCAAGTCGACTTCTCGACGTACTCAGACTACTCAGAAGTCCTTCACGTTCATCAAAACGTTTATTATCTGTCTAAACGAATCCTCTATCGGTTCATTAAACATGTGTACTGAAATTGGCTTCTTTAGACTTGTTTATTACAGTCTCAACGGTCTGTCATTTTTAGGTGTTTACGTGTGTGATTTGCCTATAGAAATTACGATCCAATTTCTACAAGATCTGTTTTAGCCTCCGTCGTCTCTAGAGAGAAGTAATGTTTCTATTTTTGGGGTGAAAGGCATTCAAATCGTTAAGGTTTAGCTGTATGAAACCTCACGATCGCGAAGCCTCAATCGACAGAGCTTGGCTCCATCGATGAGAGATAATCGGACGTTGCAACCTTAATCCGTATCAATGTATTTTCCGGAAAACAAATTCTTCGTTGCTTTTGCGGACGTGATCAAGTCGGACTCTATTGGTATTTCTAGTTCAATCGTTATGATCAAAGTCATATCAAGCACAAAGCAATCATTTTTGTTAGCAAAAACAATTGAGTAAATCCATCGAGGCGCCTTCGAGGGAAACGAGAGGTTACTTCGATAACATATTCATAGGTCCGGTTCTTGTTGTGTCGGAGTTATTTCGAAGTTATTCTATATCTTAAGGGGCGTACATTCGACTTTCGTTCAATTAAAACCAAAGCACTTGTTAGTTACAAGTTTATTTGCTCGATTTTGCCCCATTTCTGTTTATTATTTATTACCTGCAGATTTAATTCCAATTTATAGTCCTTAGTGCTAGAATTTCAGCATCGTATCTTATCATCACTTTAATCAAAAACCTGAAATCATTATCAGCAAATGAGGCCCTGTCAGCGAGTCCTTCTTTACTTGGAGGATACTGATGACAAACAGCTAAGAAAATTATGTTTTTGAGAGTGTACGGATGTATGTTTTAAAAATCCATATTTTTAAATTTACCACCAAGTTGTTAGTGTGCAAGCAACGGAGGGATTAACGAATTAAGGGGATCTTCCATAAGAATTGAATATTATTTTTTGGGCTTTTTTATAGAGTCTAGTCTTCAGAAATATCCTAAAAATTATAGTCCACTTCATCTGAAAATACCGTAATGGAAAATAAAACTTAGGTGCGAGAACGTGTGGCAGGGTCAAAATACGTAAAGCAGAAATATTCCCAATGATTGGTCTGGCAGAAGACCCTGGATTTAAGCACAAAAAGATTTTTTGATTGTTAAATACAAGGGTTTTGTCGTACAAACGTAATACATGTGGGATAGTAATATGTAAAAGGACGAATAGATTTGGCTAATCAAGATGTGTGGTCATTTCCAAAGAAATTCATAGGTCACATTGTGGAACTTTTTGTTCGTTCGTGTGACAGACAGGTCAAGCCCCACAGGATCTTTGTTGTGATTCTGGTGCGACAAATTATGACAAAACAGAGAAGAGAAGATAACAAAATACTATTATATCTGTGGGATCTAGCCAATAACAACTTAGAATTCTGTACTGGGGGTTAAATAGTGGTCTCTCTCTCTGTTAACTATAGATAATATTGATTAGTTTGAACAATGGTAATCTCTTTAAATACCCACGGGCAAATTTGATAGAAAACTGAAAACTGAATGTCCTTGAATATGTCTATCTATAAAAGTTCTCCTGTTTTTGCACTGCAAACATACCAAAGTTAACTGACAGATACGTTATAGCATAACGTGTTATTGAGAGGACCTTACATCATCATAACGTGCAGTTTTTAATGGCGGGCCTTAGACCACCTGGAGATGAATTTGGGGAGCCCTAGAGTGAATTCCTTCAACATTTTTTAGTTTTAAATGGACGTGAGTTATGCCATGTGCCATCAATATGACAAGCATTCGTTTTTGCTCATTTGCATTAAATTTTGGAGGCACGCACATTGCATGAGTTCATATACTTTTCCCATTTCTTATGGGACAATTTCATGTGCAGTGTACGATTACAGAAGCACAGGTTGTTGTATTTAATGCAAGCTTTTTTTCTTGAGTTAAAAAGCGAGAAAATCACCCTGTGATATTTTCTCCCCGTCCTTGTTATTTTTCCAAAAGCACTTTCATTCTTAGTCATTTTAAGACTTTCGAGAGTGATAGACAGAATGAAGGCAGCTACCAGTGCAGCTGAACGAAGCGTAAACCGTAAAAGAAGTTTCTGTCATTTTAATTCTTGTTGAGTTCAAAAAATTTGATTTCCCGTAGAATCAGATAGTTTCATGAACGGCTCGTGACCTGTGCAACATGAATGTAAACTGACACTTTCCTTAGGCATGTAACTGCATGTTCGTTAATAAAGCACGAAAAGCTATTTTGAAAATCTATTTTGAGCCTCATACAAATCATGACATACGATTCTATAGATCCAACGTCAGTGATACACACCAACAGCTGGCCCTATCATTAACCACCTATAACGAAACCATGTTAAATTTGTTAAGCCGATGATTCAATAACAGTAATCATGAGAGTGCGTGCCGATGACTGCAGGGGTCTAATAAACAGAGAAAAATTCATATCTGTACTAAGTGGTTTTAATTAAAATGATAGAACGAAAGAGAGGATATGCCATTCTGTGTATGAAATCGATAGCAGTTCCCCGTGAGTCAATTAACCTTTGTATGCGCTGGTCATCGACCCTGGGTAAACTTGGTTAAAGTTTTCAAGAAACCGAAGACAAATAAAAAGGTTAAAAGCATAACATCATATGATAGTATTTTAGTATTTGAAACAAAATTCCATCCGCATAGCGCATTCACAATAACAGCAACAAACGTCAAATGCTGCTCGCACAAAAGCAACAGCAGCAGCAGTAGCAGCAGCAGCAGCAGCAGCAGTAGCAGTAGCACTAGCAGTAGCACTAGCAGTAGCACTAGCAGTAGCAGTAGCAGTAGCAGTAGCAGCAGTAGCAGTAGCAGTAGCAGTAGCAGTAGCAGTAGCAGTAGCAGTAGCAGTAGCAGTAGCAGCAGTAGCAGCAGTAGCAGTAGCAGTAGCAGTAGCGGCAGCACCAGCTAGCACTGTAGCAGTAGCACTAGCAGCCGTAGAAAGTTTCTCACGTAAAACATAATTTGTAATGCATTTTGCAGATACATGCATATCTTCTTCCATCGGATGTTCCGGCTAATTACTTGAATAATTTCTTTAATTTCTTTTTTCGCTTTTCTAGTTACAAGTGGATCAGTAAAGAAGGGAGTTTGCCCATATCTTCCTCCACCAACATACTGTCGAGATAATTACAATCTATGCAACTCTGATTATGACTGTCCTCTATCTAACTTCAAGTGCTGCTCAAACGGATGCAAGAAGATTTGTGCTGCTTCCGTATCTAGGAGGTCAGCGACTCCCTCTTCAGGTATGCCACACCATTCAAAATGACAATGGACTTTCAAGTAGCTCGAATGATCACACGGAAATAAATGGCGGTCCCGCTTCTGGCAGTGACTCACTCAGTGCCTACACCTCATTACTAAACCAGCTATTGGAAAATGCCTCTGGGTATATTCATATAGAACTGGCGCTAAACGAATTATAATTGTAAAGTGTATGTGTTCGAAACTTCACTCGGAAGTGGAAAATGTGATGCATTACAAAGAATACTTTAGTGGATGGTAATTCACCAGGATTAGATCATAAAAATCCTTAGACGCACCCCATGGGAAGTCGGAGACCTTACTTATCTTTTTTAATGATCTTTAAGCACCACCTGAAAGATCCAGACCTGGTAACTGTCCACTTCTACCGGTCCAGAAGTATTGCATTGCTGAAGTAAGAGGATGTACTGATGACTTCGACTGCAGAGACCAATTCAAATGCTGCTCTAATGGCTGCGTCAAGAGATGCTTTCTTGCAACTACGAGAAAAGCCATAGGTAAGATGTGGTGGATCCAGGATTTTGGCAAAGAGGAAGGGTCGAGAGGATGCGCAACGCGAGCTTTGGTCTGACTCGAAACAAAAGACCATTAATTTTTGTACTGGCATTTTCTAATTAGGGCGTAGTTATCATTAGGGGGTTCGATTGCAGTCAGCGGGGACGAATCCCAAGTCGATATCCGCACTCCTAAGCAAGATATAGGGAAAGAAAGTGATCGCTAAATTATTACCTGGAACCTGTTTCACGAGGTCACACGACGTAGTACAATTTTTGAAAAGTGATATAACTGCCTTGCCAATATACCATGCGTTTACCACTCAGCTTTTCTTCCTTATGATAACTAAAGAGACTTGTTAAGCTGTTGCCTTTATTGTTACTATTTCATAGAAAGTGGAAACACGCAACAAAGAAATGCGACTTGTCCCCATTTTCCAACCAACAACACCAACTGCCCTGCCAGATCCACTGACCAGTGCAAGAGTGATGCCAACTGCCTCGATCAAGGTAGATCCTTCAAATGCTGTTGGGATGGATGTCGGAAGATTTGTCTTAATCCTTCAGAAGTTCAGCAAACGGAAGGTATGACCTGATAATACAAATCCACCAGTTAAATGTTCTTTAAGAGGGGACAAGTTATTTAACGATTAACAAGATTAACGAGTTTTTCACTTAATACCTCACTGACGTACTAGTTTCACTATCTCATAATACACCATACCCATTGTTTAACATGCAGTGTTAGGATCGGCAAAGGCTGCCAGAAATCTTCATTAACTTAACTGGAAGGTTTTGTTTTTATATGTCCCGCCCAGGGAATAAGATTCAAACTAGGTTTAAGTATACATCATCGAAATCTAGAAACACTCATACGAGTGAACGCTTCATCTTTCTGGTTTTCGACCGATTAAGATTATTCTGACCTCATCGGAAAAGTTAAAAAACGTCTGATGGCAGAACCTTGGTAATTGGTAGAATCGAAAAAGTGAGAATAACTAGAGGAGCGAGGGATAGAAGAATGGGGAAAGCAAGAAGAAACAGAGGATGGACTAGTTTTCCCCAAGAAAACATTTCTCTAGACAGTCAAATACAAGCCACGCAAACTTGCAAGACTAATCTATGCGCAAGCGGGAAGCATCCCGACATTCAATTAGTTGTTGGCATGAGTTCCATGTACTGACGTTTTGATGCATGAAGAATGGGTTTCCGTTGAGGTTCAAGTAATGCATGTTCTGACAATGTGTACGTTGTTCTGATATTGTTTTACTGTATCAAACTAACTTTATTTTAATGTTTAAGCACCAGTAAATAACTAACTGCACTTTTAAAGTCAGGTACAAAACTCAGAACTGTGTAGAATGAAGCGATCGTGCAGCCATGAAGACAGTGATTCCATTAGGAAGCAACATATTAGCGCATAATGTTTAATTAGGAAGCGACATTTCGAATGTTCAAACGAGAACGTATGCCCTGTTATAAAAAGGCTTGCTTCTGTTCTTGCGAGAACTTTTAGTTCGCTTCCTTACATCACTCCAACCACGCCAAGCTCCAATTTATTTAGTAGAGGATGACTTACTGAGCACATCCCTGGCCAATCTTAGTCGCACTTTTGGAGCCGTCCTAAGCATCCTAATGGAAACACTTTTTTTTCTATGGCAGCATGAAAACATGGGTTAGTTGTATTGTGTGTTTTCTACATTGGCATGCGGGGGCGCAAAGCTTTATTTCCACAGCTAATCTTTCACGTATACGACAGGAAGAAGTTTATGTCCTGACCTACGTCGGCAATCAAGGTGCACAAACTTTCGCCATGAATGTATATCCGACAGTGAATGCAGAGATGGGAATATATGTTGTTCTGATGGTTGCAATATGAAATGCGTTAGACCAAAAGCTATAGCTTCGGCCACTGCCTCTACTGATGACAGAACAGCGCCTGGTATGGTAAATGATGACCCAAGGTTACGTTATATCAGTATATGATTAACACTTGCATGTTTAAACTGCACTTGTACTTGCACTACTAACCTATCACTTATAAAACTTTGTCCTTAATCTACTTTTAGTCCATACGAGTTTTATCCAGTATTCCTTATTAATAGCAATATAACACTAGGAATGACTTACGCCGTTACTTTATACTCTAGTGTTAGTGCATACGAGTTTTATCCAGCATTCGTCATTTATAACAATATACTAAGAAGCGCGATGCATAGAAAATACTATAGGAAAAGACTTACGCGTTACTTTATACGTCATTATTATTCATAACGATACGATAAGCAGTCCATACAATCCACTTGTAAGAAGATACTTGGATGACCAATCTCTGGGGTTGGCGTAAAAAAAATTATACTTCAATCCATTTAACAATACTGGGCTTATCTTTCCTTCGAACACATTAAGAAATAAATTATCACTTGTAAGTTATATCATCCTCGCCACATCAGTTTGTGGTTTTACTCATTAGCAATAACAATAGATTTTCTACCTTTTATTGGGGTGGATGTAGACCTAGACCACGGCAAAGAAATAATTAGTTTTGGCTGAATATATTGTAAAGCGGAACAGACGATTTCACTGTTCATGCATGTTAGGTTCTAATCATCGATCAAATCTCGATGCAGTTTACGCATCAGTCTACGTGCATTCTTCGCCCAAAACGTCCACCCAAACAGATTTGCAGATATGCTAGACTACAACGTTCATTGGCACAATTTAAAAATATTCACTAGTCTCGTCGTACACCCAACAATCGACGGAAAAACACTCAAAATTTAATTGGCTGTGTCTTGCTGTCACTTTAGCTGTCAAAAAATTCCGGCTTGACGATAAGTGCCCGTTCATACCGAGGCCTTCTCGGTGTCCTACGGGGGCCCTCCACCAGTGCTATAGTAACCAAGAATGTCCCCAAACCTTGATGTGTTGTTCTGATGGCTGCCGAAACATTTGCTTCGATATTACCAAAGGTATCGTAATTTATGCATGCAGTGAAACACAAGCTGCTAAATGTTACGAAGTAATAGTCATAGGCTAGGCTTACTACCCATCTCAAAGATAATTAGATTGTCGTACTATGACGGATGTAGTTCCCTTTTTACTTATGTACTTGAATGAGTTTGGCTGCAAAAGCCATTTGAGTGGAATTTCTTGGCAAGGAAAGACACAAGAAACAAGAAAAATCACAATGGTTTTCAGTTAGCCATGTGGGCTGTGATTTGGCCAGTTTGAACGATGATACAATATAAGATGAAATGGCTAATAAGTTATCCTTATACATTCCTTGCTTACAGTAATCCCTTATCTTCTTAATCATGATTAGTAGAGGGTCCCCCTCTACTAACTATGTCTTCATTAAGTATTGACACGCACACTCACTTATACGTTAGTTAGTAAGAGGTAAACTGTAAAGCCCCACCAAATTGCAAAATCGTTTTCGTTTCAAGAAGCTAATTTGGAATCGGAAAATCAGTGAGTCAAGTATCAATATAAAGGATATACATGCTTAGCCTTTTCGACTTATAAGTGTCGGAGCTCGAGGCTTAGGCCAAGCTGTTATTCCCAGTGGTGCAAGCCATTATATCTTGAATCGCTAAACGTCCTTGGGATGTTTTTATATCTTGAAACCAGGCAACGATTTTACAAATGGGTGTGTAAGAAAGTTATGTGACAAATTTTAATTGTTGATTAGTCAAAAGAAAGTATAATGTTTTCCCATTAAATTGGTCATGGGCAAAAATTTTGTACAGGTCAGCGGTCTGAGTTCGCGGGTTCAACACTTTTAGCTGATGAGCTTTT
>WUAP02146701.1:0-11420 GCA_015163945.2 Stichodactyla helianthus | reverse complement strand
AAAAACGGTATTCATTGCAAAATTTGAAAATTTGAACGGTATTCATTGGAAAACGATGATCAACAAGTCGGTGGGGCAGTAACCACACGAAGCCCTTATCACCATTTATCTGAGGTAAGACGAACCCAGTGGAGGCAAAATGATGCCTTCCGTACTTCAATAATACGCTATGTCATAAAATTAAAAGAACCAACCCAAGTAATGACGCTTCGGGAAGGGGCTGAGCCAGTCGTTGAGACCATTGAACAAATTTTAGAGATGATCCACCAAAGAGAAAATATTCACCGGAGGCGATTTAGCGATGCCAGTTTCTATACCCCTGCGCAAAGGACATACTGCATCAAGTCGTCGATCCTTGATCATGGACGAAATCCAAAGAATTTATTTATGGTTATTGCAGGGAACATTTGAAGTGGAACTGACCTTAGTTCGAGGTGTGCAAGGGCGGCAAAGGGCAGCTAGAGTGACTCTGACTTTGGACGAAGTTCAAAGTGACCATTACGAATTAATCACTTCTATGCCAAGCTGGTTGGGGGCGTAGCTATTACTGTACAAAATGTGATCAAGGTTATAACGACAAAGAGCATCACAAATGCACACGATCGTGTCTCAAATGCAAAGGCTCCACCAGCCACTACGACCAACGCCACCATCAACCTCTTCGTTGCCACCACTGCCATATCGACTTTTGGAAGAGTGTTTTGATCATCACGGCAAAGTGTACCATTACTCATCCTGCAGCTATTCCACCTGCCAACGGTATCAATGGTGCGGCCAGTGTGAAACGACCGTCGACCTCTGGCAAAACAAGACCAAGACTTTATTGAAGATGACTGACCACGTGTGTTACCAATACCACCGCAAGACGTGTGATGAGCCCAATGCTATGCGAGGCCAGCATTTCTGTTATGTTCCCACCATCGAGAGAGAACGTCCTGGTAACCAAGAAGCAACAGAAGGCGAAACCAACGACGACAGTCAGAGCAAGTTTCGCTACTGCTTTTTTGATTTCGAGACCCAGTGCCTTGAAGAGTATCATATTTCAAGAAATTCGAAATGAGGATAACAATAGTGATATGACTCTGCGATCAGGAGTTGCCATGGCTCTTTCCCAATCCCACTGGAACATTATTCAACAGTCCAACATCCCTCCAAATCTCCCGTTCCATCACCAGATATCGCAAACTTGGGGTGACGCTAACGTTCTTCGTGGTGATGTAGATTCAACATCGGGTGATGCTAAAGGTACCACGGGTGATTATCAACGTAACAGTGGTGATTTTCAAGAAAAAATAGAAAACAAGCAACAAACACTTATGTCCAATAATGATGACGATACTGCCTGGGCATTGAAACCGTTCCCGACTTGCCGTCCTTATCGCGTGACGAATTGCTTCAATATAGGAAAAGTTTAAAGCAACGCAAGGCACACTTAAAGGTCCAAACCAATTCCAAAGGAAAAAACAACAACAAGCAGCATGAAACCCAACTGCGCGTTATCGAAAAGGAGCTCGAAAAACTGTTTCATTTGTTGAAATGGAGAACCGCATCGCATAAGAATCTAATTCGTATTGGTGACGAAGAATTGAAAAGACGGCAAGAGGAATTGAACAGCGTGCGTTTAAACTCAACGTATTTCGTTACTGATCATGCTAAAGTCAACCATGACATGGACAAGATTCAGTCTTTGCTCCAGAAAAGATTAAGGCAAAGCAACCTCACCAACAACCAAGACACCAAGAATGTTCAAGAGGGTGGGAAAGAAAAGCAGGAATCCCCGCTTGAGATCAACCAGGAGGAACAGAAAAGGATGGACGAAGAAAGGGACATGAAGAATATTTATCAGGGGGTGGAAGCGTACTTGAAGTTTTTGCGACGGAGCAAACGTATAAAGAGAAAGTGATTCTCGGTACACCATTCAGTGAGTTCAACAACAGAAACAATGACGGACGGGCGTAGTTTTCTTCAGGCTTTCGCGGTATGCCACCCATCTCAAGCTACTTCTCTGATTAGAGAATGCAACGATGAACAATTGAGTGCCCTTCAACAAATGACTCGCAAAGTGCTAAATGGAGATATCAAGATGGAAGCCAAACTCCCACGAAATGCTAAGCGACTATTAACCAATGTGGCGTTTCGGCACCACTCTCCCAAATCACTACGAAGGGCTTTATTTTAACGAGGGGGATCGCGAGCTGCGCTGGCGGGGCAAGTGTTTAAAGTAATGGCCAAAGCTGCCGTTCCGGCCTTGAAAAAAGTGGGGCAAAAGAGAGTGCACCAGGGTATAAGTACCGGAGCTCAACTGGCTGTCGACAAACTCCCGAGTAATAAAGTACCACGAGATATTGATTCTTCTCTTTCGTCTGCATTGGAAACAAAACAAGAAGAAGGCAACGACGACCAAGACCTCTTGGACGACCTCCATCAAATGTAGATCAAGGCGTAAAAAGACCCAGTTGGGAGGGAAAGGAGAGCTGCGTGGTGTATTGGGTCCTGCGTATCCAGACTATGGTACTGTCGAACAACCATTTCACACTCGTTTTAATCAATTACCGTACCAATCGGTAAGCAAACCATTTCCTCACCGACGACCCTTCAAACCCAAGCGCCGTCAGCGCGGAGGGGGAGGAACAAATGCCGTGGTGACTATAAAGGGCAAGCCCGTCTACCTGATGACTTGTGGAGAAAAAGTTGTAGGCACTACCTTGTAGAGTCTGACAGATCAATCCAAGACAGCTTACGTGGTTCCTTGTGCATTATGGGAACGTATGCTCCATGACCTGAAAATGTTGAAATCTAAGCCACCCTCTGAAACAGAACAACAACAACAACAACAGCAACAAAATGGAGGAGCTATTGCTGGACTGAATGCAGATGGAACTGTCAATTCTGATCAGTTTTTAAAAATGATGGCCGTCAACCAATCCATCCAACAAAACCCTTATGCTCCATCAGATGGCTACTGCACGACATTCGAGGAGTGGTCCTGCTAAACTAACACCCCCTTCTTCATCTGCAACACCGTCCACGCCAGCCAAACCCACTCGAAAGCGTTTGTATCCTGCTGCTGGAGAAAGCTCCATACACGACAATACGCCTATCCACAAGAGAAGTAAAGGCACGCCTCCTCCCTCGTATCGTAGTCCAACACGGGAACAACTGGACAAACTGAACAAGGCTACACGATTGCAAATCCAAACCTTGGTTCGTAAAAACAAAGATGTGCAAGCCTCCCCTTCTATCACTCCCATGAAAAAAGCCGACATTGAAGCTCGCGTCATGAAAGAAATTCTCAATCTAATGAATGAAGGATCGCCTCCACACAGGATACCCACCAGACGAGCTCGCAGACCTCCCGTTTCGTTCACTCCTTTAGCCTATAAATAAAAGGCTTTTTTCACTCCTTCCCACACCCGTAGTACTACCGGCAGAGGTATTAGCATTTACTCAGCATTGTCACTTCAAACAAAGACACCATGGCTCAGTATGGAGGTTCCGCTGCTTCTTCAAACAAACGTAAGTACAACAAATTGGAAGGAGAAGGAGAATGTCTATCCGCCCCTCCCTCAAAGTTCAAAAACGTCATCTCAGTGAACTTTTTATTCCCTTTCCTGTGGATACTTCGGTGGAAAAAATCGCGATGGGAATCGTACTATCAATCTGAATCCACAACCAATCCTTTGAAAATTACCGTACCTCGTTCTCGGGGCTGGACCTTGGAATACGAAGTGGAATTTTTAAACAAACGATGGTAGTGCTCTATTGACTGAGGTTAACAAACTGTTTCCCGTCAACAATACTGGACATTCCTTGATTAAACAATTTGATTTGAAAATCAACAATGAATCCGTGGGAGAAACTTCAGAATCATATCATTTGAAAGCTTACTTTGATCGACTCTTGAATCATTCCGCCAAAGAATAAGCAACGTAGATGACGTCTGAAGGATGGGCTACCGACACCGCTGGTAAATTTGACAACACAGACCCTCATCTAGCTCCCATTCCTAACTTGGCCAACAATGACGCTGGCACCATTACTACAGCACTCAATGCTCTCCACACCCGACCCACGCCTAATGAAGGAGCCGCTGCTCGACACAAGCTCTGCATCGCTCCCAATTGCAAAGTGCGTTTCAACATTACCCCCATTATCGACATTTTTCAATGCAGCAAGTACTTGCCGCCAGGATGCCAATTGGATTTCCGCATACGCTGGAATTCGCCCAACTTGGCTCTGATGACGGGAGACCCAGTCGTCACTGCCCCTCGATTTCGCATTGTACCCAACAGCCCTGTTCTCAAGATTCGCAATGTGGAAGCTCAGCCCGAACTGCATTTGTATAATGAATCTTCCATGCTCAACCACAAAAAGATGGCTGTTTATCCTTGCATGACGTCACGCATTGCCACCCATACCATCGTAGACGGACGTCGAAAAACGAGTTTTAAGAATGTATGACAAGGATTTCGCCCCAGCTGCATGATTATTGGATTTCAAGAAGGAGCCGCGTTTACAGGCGCCTACCATACAAACGTGTTTAATTTCAAAGACATGCATCAAGAAATGGTACGAGTGACGTTGGATGGTCAGGAAATCCCTATGGAACGTATCTTTTTGAATTCCTTTGACAAGGTGGAGGGGTATGAAACCCTTTCTAGTTTCTCAGGAAATATGAAAGAATCTGCGTCTATAGGAATTTCTCGAAGCGACTATAAAGACGGCAACTACTTGCTGGCCTTTAACTTTAATCCTGATGCTCGCCAGAATCATGGGTATACTTATGGACGCAACCTGGACATCGTGAATATCGATGTAGATTTTGGCCAAAGATACTACGGGAAGTACGACTCTGGTGCCGTACGGAGAATTTGAAAATGCCCTATGGATTGACGGAAATAAAAATGTTAGCATGTAATACAGCTACTGAGAGCAGAAAAGAGCGCCAACACCACTACTGAATATCAACGACCACCATGAATTCCCTAAACCAATTATCCACACATCAGTGGTGGATCGTCATCGCGACAATTTCCCTGAACCCGGATTCACGTACGCAGGAACCAAGGCTTCTGATGAGGCGTTCTCCCTCTTGCAAGAGCAGAAACCCAACGCCCCATGGGGAATGATTTTGAACGTAGACCCGATCGATCAACCTGGAAGTCATTGGTTGGCCCTCTATCAACATCGAGAAAGCGACAGGATCGAGCTCTTTGATTCTTATGGCGACCAGGGTCAGAACACGTATCAAGACCATCCGTTTTTAGGTCCTATCCTCAAGATGACCCGTCCCTTACCAAAACAATGCCTTCAGGGAGATAAGACCTACGTTTGTGGACATTATTGTTTAGCGTATTTGTATCATCGAACTCGAGGAATTAAGACGAGACTGAACAATCATTTCCAGGACCCTATCTTACCAACGATAAAACTGTGTGTCGCTTTGTTTGTCAAGTTATGATTCCGCCCAAAGTGTTTAAAAAGTTTAAGAAAGCCTATATAGGACCCTTGAGCAACCCATGTCAGGGTTGTTGTTATAAGGATCAAGATGAATACAAATAATGAAAAGGAAATGTATTTTTATTCATTTTCTTTAATTATATCGATATAAAGGGAAAAAATGTACAACAGTTATTTTATGCAATAAAATCAAATGTACTGTACTGCTTCTTGTTTATTCTTTTATCCTTAATCTACAAGCATTTTAAAGGGTTCATTTTTCTTTATCTTGTTAGCAACCCATTCCTCGTAGGCTTGACGGATGTTTTTATGAGAGCTGGTAAATCCCGTTTCCAACACACTGTACGTTGGAGGCATAGAAAATCCTACCCATGCACTCTTTTGAATGGTACCATTCTCTGTAACGTACGTCCATTCGCTGGGATTATACGTGTCGTCGGTAACAGACCAGGGGGGATGTGAAAAGTCCATGATTTAGCAATGCGTTTTATCTTGTTTCTTCTTCGTCTTCGTCTTTTTCTTGTTCTTGTTCTTGTTCTTGTTCTTCTTCCTGGACTCCAAAAGGCTATGGGAGAAACAGTCTTGAAAACGGGTGACCTGTAACTGAGAGGTCTTCCGGAAAAAGAGCCGTTATTATCCTACACTCATCCGGGGTCTGTTGCTGAAAATCCAATATGATTGGCTCATAAGGATGACGTTTGACCTCGGTTAAGGCTCGTTTCACCCAGGACCACTGACCAGGAAACACTTGACAGGCCAACTATTGAATTTGTAATTTATTCCGCGGGTTGGGAAACAAGACCAAAATATGCGCGTTGACTGAAGCGGTTCGCATTCCTTTGGGAAATATGTTTGCAATAATGCCACGAGTGTCACATCGTTATGGTGTGTACCTTTGGTAAAACACTGTTCTACTTGGGCATTATGACACATTTCACTCATGAGATCGCCCAAGATGATTAATCCCGGTCGGTGTTCAGGTTTGGTAAAATACTCGTACGGCTTTTCCGGTAACCCTTCCACAAACTGCACTCCAAATTCATCGCGTGTTTGTTCAAACAAGGGTTGCCAGGCGCCATAACAATAAACAATCTTTTTCAGGGGTCGGTCCATGAGCCAGTTGCAGTTACGAAGCATTCTATAAATAAAGGTCGTTTTCCCCGCCAAAGCAGGTCCTACTACCATTACGTTGAGCGGTGTCTTCTATCTCAGAAAAAGTGGAAACATTTTCCATTTTTTGACCTTACTCTGTTTATCTCTCAAGTGATTCGAATGGGAGGGGCGTAGAGCTTTTTAAAGCCGTGTCTCTCGTCTTCTCCAACACCACTTTGCGCCGATCGCAACGAAGGAGGAAGTCAAAAGACTCGTTGTTGCTTATTTTCGTGTTGCGGAGGACAGATTATTCTCACTGATCATGGAGGGAGGGAGAAAACGCAACAACAAGAAAACGCAACAACAAGAAAACGCAATAACAAGAACATGCAACAACAACAACAACAACTTCACCAACAAGACCAATGTTTCAAGTTGTACTTTATCGCTGGCGCCAAGCAACCAGGCGCCTACGCCGGTCTTCAACCTTAGCTCAAAGAAAACCATGCGCCCATCAAGAACAATCAGCGGAAACCGATCTCCAAGTTCACGATCCAAAAACGCAAGGACAAAGAACAGCAAATGAAATCGTGGTTGCAAGCTCAAACCACGTATGCCATGCACCGCCCCGCCCCTAAAAAGTACGAGCGAAGACCCTTTGTCGTGCATGGAATGGACCATCAATGGCAAATTGATTTATCAGATTTGCAATGGCATAAAAAAGACAGTGATGGCTATGCGTGGATCATGTTTGTCATTGACGTCTTGTCGCGGTATCTATGGGTTCAAACTATGAAACGGAAAATAGCAGAAGAGAGCCAAAGAGCGTACGACCTGATTCTACAACAAGCCGTCCAAGACGGGCATCAACCCCCTCTCATCTTGCATGCCGATAAAGGAACCGAATTTCACAATGCAGTCTTCAAAGAGTACCTAAAAGAGCCCTTCAAACTTGTTCCTTTTGCTTATCCGACGCGTCTGATTCATAGTGAATCTAAAATCAAGTCCGGGATCGTCGAACGCGTTCCACGGTCTATTAAAACCTGTCTTTGGAAAGTCTTTTATCAAACCGGGTCTTAACGATGGGTAGACGTGATTCAGGAGGTTGTCGCCAGTTATAACGCCTCGTACCATCGAAGTATCAAAAGGACTCCTGACTCAGTCAATTTGAACAACGAAGAAGAAGTTCGGCAGACCCTGTATGGGGACTACTACAAACGCCGTAGAGGGTTTCGCGAGCAAGACTATAAGTATCAATTAGGAGACATTGTGCGCATCAGTAAAGAAGCCACTTTATTTCGAAAAGGATACCTCCCCCAGTGGTCAGAAGAATGGTTTCGGATTCGTGAACGTGACCCAGGACCCCCACCATATTATCGCTTAGAAGATTGGAAAGGAACGGAGAACATTCAAGGCACGTTTTATACCGAGGAGTTGCAAAAGGTAACTGATCAAGAACAAAACGAAGGAGTACGACGTATCGAAAATATTTTACAACGCCGAGTAAAAGAAGGAAAAGGGAAAGAAGAAGAAGAAGTAGTCTTGGTCAAGTACCAAGGTTGGCCCGAAAACTACGAGTGAATTGATGCGAAAAGAGTAGTAAACTTGTCTTGATCCGATGGAAGGCATCACTAAACCTTTCGTCAGATGGTTTGACAGTTCTCCCACCACTCTGACTCCCGACAACACAGCACACACGTTTAAAGGCTTTACCGAAACAATGGAGATTAACAGACGACTGGGGTGTTGCCGTTCAATCCATTTTGATCCCTGAAGTGGTGGATCGTCATGAAACCTTGTTGGTCTACACCGATCTCATTGTATACGAAGTGGTGGGACATGATAAGTTTCCCATGATCGACATGGTTCTTCCCATGTACAATGATGATGTCCTGCGTTACCGAGAGCCCAACCACCCTTTAAAACGCTATATTGCCAAGTCTCATCTGGAAACCATTGAATTTAAAATTGCCAATACGGAAGGAAAGGCTCCTACGTTTATTGACACTCGACAATCTACTTTGATTGCTCTGAAATGTTTTCCCTTGTCAGCGTCCAACCACAAATCCATCATGGAATTTACGTTACTCAGCAATCAGTCCAAAGATTATTACGCCGAGAATCAGCCTTCCAAGTTTGTTGCCCGACTTCCGTCCATGGTACGCGTGGAAAAAGAGGAGTGGGGGATGGGAATGATCAACATTGCCTTTCCAAATTTAATGCCCAGCCCTATCTTTCAAGATCTTTTGATTAAAGCCGTCAGTACCGGAAAGGGGGTGTGGAAGACCTATGGAATTTTGGACCCCACTGTGCAGTGGAATAATGTACAGGACATTTGCGCTGCTCTTAACAAACACATCGCTCACCGAACTCAGGGCGGAACGTATTTTTCTACATTTCATGGTTGGTCCAGTTCTCAAAGGACGTTTCAAACCAACCGCATGACCAACCCTTATATCTTTGATGACGTCAGTAGTTATATGCCTGAGGATGTGGAGCGCGTGTTCTCTCAACAAGCAATTCTCCTGTCGTGGCAGCCCAACCATCCCAAGAAACTGAGACTCACTAGACCCAACCACGATCTTTACTTCTACCAGTCAGGCTTGGTAGAAAAGTTGGGGTTTACCCAAAACCAGCTGCTGTTTCTGTTGAAGTCCACTCCAAAGAGATCAAAGCTGGAATTCATTCTCCTCAGGGTTTTCACGATTGGGCTCATCATGATGTAGCGCAACGTCGTATTCAAAGTTTTCAACCTATTCACGCTCTTATTCGGGATTCAGAAATCACCCGGGCCTATGTTCATTGCAATCTAGTGGATTCCGCCGTCGTGGGAAATGTAAACAAACCTTTACTCGACATGGTTCCCCTTCAGATGGATCTACTACCTACGAACCGTGGCGAGGGGCGGCCAGAACGCTTAAAAGGGTTTGCTCATGAGCCCAAACACGTTAAATACAGTCCACTGGGGATTGGAGCTTTTCAAACCATTGAGATTACCTTGGAGGATGAACGAGGAAATTTGTTGCTCTTAGACAAAGACAACGGAACCACCACCATTACTCTGCGCTTACAAAAGAAAAAGGCATAAACTACGAACTTTCCTGTGTATACACCCCAAGAAGGTGGAAACAACAACATCCCTGTGTACACTCCTTCTGAATACTTTTTGTGAGTAGCAGTTCATTTTGCAAAAGGGGTCTAAACTTTTCTTCTTGGATGTTGAAGATGTGGCGCAAAATCTTGTAATCGAATACTCTCATGGTCAATCAGTGAACAAGGTTCTTCTTTGTTCTTCCTTAGTTAGAGGGACTAGTTCCACGGCAAGGCGCTGAAGCCAACTTGTAAGGATTTGGTCTTTGCTCACCCTATCATGGCCTTTTTATCTCTGATGAGCTCATACTATTTTTATCCAATGACGGAATCCTTATTGTCCTTGAAAGCACCTTCCCTTCATTACCTCTTTCTTCTCCCTCCTCCTTCAGCGTCGACCACCAATCTGTTTAGCTAGCATATTTTTCAAAAAAGGTGTTGCTGCCTTTATTTGATTCCTCAATAATCCACTAAGGTTCTTGTTTTTTATCCTGTTTGTTGCTGTTAATGCCTTTTGTTCCATCTTCTTTCCAATTTTGCTTGTCAATGGAAACACTATTGATTTGGAGGCCTGCTTCTTTATGGCTGTCAATGCGTTATTCCCACCGCGTTTTCTTCTACCCATGACTAAGCATTTTGTTTGTTTGTTTGTTTCTGTTGAAAAGACGTTTATATATCCTCTTGTCTGTGCACTCTTCGGGTTGCAGTTCTTTCAAATGTCTTTCCCAATTCCATTATCACTTTCTTTTTCATTGATTCCAACACTTTAATTAAATAAAGTAAACAGGTTGAACGTCTTGAAAACCATCATGTTTGAAAATTAACTTGTCTGGTGTGCGTCCTTATTTATAGGCTGTCCTTGCTAATCAGTAAACCGTATCTCCACTTTGGATGATGATACTGGATGCCGCTCCTTTGTCAGAATCAGAATCAGAATCAGAATCAGAATCGTTGAATCGAACTCCCCCAACACCATTTGCAGCTGTTTTTCTCCTGCGATTTCAAATATTCTCTAGCATAATCCCGAAGCAGGCTCGTGTAGCTTTTTGTCCTCAAGTATGTTAAGGCCTGGTTTACTGCTGTTTTTATCCCAAAATTCGATTAACGATAGCAGCTTAACGGTTCATCGGATTTTAATGAAATTTTGCAAAAAGTTTGTTTTTGTCATGAGCAATTGCCTCGAGGTGCCAATATGTGGAAAAAATAATCACGTGATTTATCACGTGATCTTGAATTTGGAACACTTACATTAAAATGCGCTCATGAGTTCAACACCAACAAAGCCCATTTTGTGTTAAGAAAGTTAAGGACAATCAAAGCTATCAATTGTCGCTTGAAAAACTCGCCTTGCTATACTTTTAAAAGAAAAAAGAAAAAAAAAATCAGAAAATGTTCGATGAGCTTATGAATTATCACTTCTCTATAAAATTTTACATGGGATTGACAGGATTTGCGAGCGCTATCTTATTTGAAATGATTTTTTTTACATATTGGATCTAAAAAAATAATGAAATATGTAAAAAAACACAGCGCATTTGTATTTGGTTATAACAGATTGACATCGTCCGCCATGTTTTACCCAGATACCTTTTCGGGCGTTACATTATTTATCCCTTACCCTCCACCACATAAGTAAGAAATGGATCAAAAATCTTACCGATGGGGACCCTAGTGAGGACGAAAATGCATCATAGAAGTCTGCTAACAGCTAGAACTGGCGGCTCGAGTAAAGATGGCGGATCAAAGAACAAGAAGGTGGAAGAAGAGATTTTAACTTC
>WUAP02146690.1:0-11422 GCA_015163945.2 Stichodactyla helianthus | reverse complement strand
TATATCAGATATAAAACTCCTTCATGGTCATTGATTTCTATTGTGTTTTGCTCATTAATTATTCATGAGTTTTTTAAAACAATTTAGTTCCCGCCATTTTGTGTTAACTGTAGCGTGCGTGACGCCGGACTCCAAGCCTCTCTTTAGTGATCAAAATTCAGGTCCAGTGACACGCTTCCAAACAACTAAAAAATGAGCCATTGATCTGGCCAGCACAACAGACCAATGCTCTACTGAGCTAGGAAAGATAACTTTACACTATAACCTACCTTATCCAGAATTCTTCCAACCCACTGGAGGTTTTCGCCTGCATATATATCTTTATTGATCCTTTTGCAATCCAAGCTACCAATACCCCAGTTGGTAACACAAATCCGTGAACCATTCGTAAAAAGTTTTCGGGATCATCTCGATAACGGTGCAAGATGTAGGCACTCCCTACTAGCCAAGCTCCTGTACTTGCTAGTTTTATTAAGCAGTTTACATTAAGCTCTGCTGAAATGGAAAGACACCCCCATCAGTAAATCCACAATCAGCTAAGCCATGAAATCTATTTCTGGAATTAGCATTCCCCATCAACCGCTGCTATACACTGCTTTCTTATGACCCATAAAGCATTTGGTTTTGGCTCATTTGCATATAATTTGAGGGGCACTTTGCATGGACACAGTAGTTTTCATGTGCAGTGAAGGATAACAAGCTATACACTGCTTTCTTACGACCCATAAAGCATTTGGTTTTGGCTCATTTGCATCCAATTTGAGGGGCACTTTGCATGAACACAATAGTTTTCATGTGCCGTTAAGGAGAAAGGCCCTGTTACACTGTGCAATTTTCTCAGCAACTTGTCTCGTAATGCTTGAAAATGTAGCGTTGCAGGTTGTCGAGGTGAGGTGTTACCCTGCAACGAGATCTCAGCAAATTTCAACGATTTTTCGCCGAGGTAGGCTGAAGAGGACTCGTATCGGCGCCATCTTGGACGATAACGAGAATGCGCGCATGCACTCTTGAAAAAAAAAGCGTTAAAATTGCGAGAAAAGTTGCTGGAGGCGTGATATACTGTGCAACGGCATTGCAAGTTGCTGCAGAACTGAGTTCTACTTCGTGCAACGCTACGCGCAACAAAAAACCTTTCGAGAAACCCCTGTTACACTGTGCAATTCTCCAGCAACCTGTCTCGCAATGACGTTGCGAGACAAGCTGCCGAGAAAACTGCACAGTGTAGCCTTACTAAGCTATCGTATTTATACAAAGTATCCCCCAAAGTGGTGAATATTAAGTTTCATTAAAGCAAACAATTTACCTGGATATTATAATAACAAGGATAAGAATTTGAAAATTAAAATATCATAAAACGTTTTCGACTAAACAGTCATCTTCAGTATAGTCTAATTTGCATATACAACAAGTTTAGATAGTTTATGAAATTCCCCGAGAATAATAGAAGGATTGTTGATAGCACGTGAACAACCTAATCTTAACAAACAAGTACAATGATTCATCGAAAACCTCTATCCCTCTGGGATTTCATAAACTATTTAAACTTGTTGTATATTTTAAATTAGACCATACTTAAGATGACTGTTTAGTCGAAAACGTTTTATGATATTTTAATTTTCAAATTCTTATCCTTGTTATTATTATACCAAATAAGCACAATTATGACTTACCTGAATATGCATAAGCAGTTCGTAACTTTTCTATTTCTTCTTTGTTACCTAAGGCTAGTTTAGTCAATTTCTCTATGAGCTCTTCCACATCAGCTTTAGTCACAAGATGTCTACGAATTTTACCTATTTCTCTTTCAAATTCAGCGGCTTTACGAGAATCGTAGCGTTTCACGATCCTTACTAAAGCATTCTTGACCACCTCCCAAATACGCTTGAAATCATCATCGCTGAGTACCATCTTGGTTACATGACCGTATATTTCATTACGATAGTATTTGATTCTTGCCAAGTCTGCTTCCAGTGTAATATCTGTAGTATTGGGTAATTTGTCCCATCCTGTGGCTGGAGGTGTAAGTCCACAGATCTCTCTAAGGAGTTTAAACAGTAGAGTAATGTCGAAGGATTTCGACTCGACAGGAGTACCAGATGGAGGATACAGAAGATCCCACTGCGGTTGGGTCAGAATCCTCTTCGTTTTCAACTGCTGTAACTTAGCTTTCGAGGTCATCAATGCATTTGCCAGGTTTGTAGGAGGGATAATCGAGTCAAACAACTCTCTGAAGACTTTAGTTCCTAGGTCTATCAGTAGTCTGGATATCTTGTAAAAGTTAATATGAATTTGATTCTGCGCTTCCTCTGCCAGTACGACTGGTGCATCAGCCATGATTTTTAAACTTATCGGTTATCACTTAATCGGTTATCAAATGATGAAATTCTTATCCATGGCGAGTAAAAATGAGCCTCGCTGTCTGAAACTTAAAAAAGGACGAGAATCGATATTTAGCACGAAGGCGTGAGTCCAAACTAAAGCGATAGAACGAACGAGTTTATGCCTTATGTTTCCAGGAAGTTCAAAACTTTGTTTTAAAACGTCAGAACATAGCAACCAAAAAGATTTCCTTGATTAAAGCACGATTGTCAAGAGCTCGAGGTCACAGAAAAATCAAACAGACTTGACGTTGTTTACAGAATTGTCGGAAAGATAGCAAATGTGGCAACCACTGATGATCAAAAACGAGAAGTTTCAAGCACGCCCTTGTTATAAAATACTACATTCGGTTGTTTTGGACATGGAAATCATCGCGAGCCTGAAAAATCTTAGCATTCGGATATGGAAAATTTAGTGAATCTATTATTCTACGCCAGTTTATTTCATATGAACATATTGACAGACGATGCCAACCAATATGTAAACAATTTGACTTCTACCAATGAAGAGCACATTAATATGTCAGCTTCATGAGGCACTCACGGATTCGGGTAGCTTTCCGATAGCCGACCGGCAACTTATCATATCAGAACAAGCCATAAACTATGATAAAAAAACTAGTGAACTATTACGAATCCTGCATTCTGATTGGCTACACTACCACAGGTCTATGAGTGATAACCCACTAGTAGCGAAAAGCAAATCAAAAACTGAATGGCGTTTGCCTCGCGTTTTACCGAAATTTTAGCGAGAATTTCCGCCTTCAGCTGCGCCTCATGAGCTATTGACTAGTATTCCATTTGAACTCCGGGTCTAATTCGTTTACTAAACAGTCCAGCAGTTTAGTAAACGACCCGGAAGAGTTTAATATTAGTTTCGTCTGCTGCAAAGGATTTCCACATTCAAATACAACTGTCCTGAATTTTGAGAAAGTTTCTAAAATTAAAAGTACTTTTGAATTTAAAGCTTTGATTTGGACTTTTGGAATATTCGAAAAGGGTAGTTGAGCATCTTATAACATTTACCAAACTAATATTGAAAGAAACTGTAATATTTTCATGAACAATAGAACCTTTGCAGCGTAAAATGTTACTAAAATTACGAATATTTGCGCGAGTGATTTTGCAAAGTTTGCCACTGACCAACTAAAACTAGTCGCAAATACTTCGCTGGCTCTGATTAGGAAAGAGTGTCGTCCCTGTTCGTTGTGACGTTGTTTTGTTATCACTATGGTAACGAGATGTGAGCAAGACTTGTCTCTACCCGCTAAGTCTTTAAATGATAAAGGATATTATTTATCCTATTAGTCATTTGCTGGGGTGCACTTTATCTTGTTGGTATGATATTTTCAAAATGACGTCATACGTCAGAAACGGAGTCTGGGCTACCCGTGTTTGACTGTGTTCCAGTCTCCCGTTTCAGAATGGACTGGAAGTACAATACAATTACAAGAGGTCATTATATTCCCAGTAAAAATAATGGTGCAGTCATTGTTTAGCTATGAATATGAAGAAATTCTTGTTGCCTCACAGTGCCTTTCGTTCGTTCAATCGCCAATAACTGATCTCCATTCACTATTCGCCCCGTCAACATTGTTTTGCAATAGCTGTATGCGAGAGGCTAATAAAAAATTTCTCTCACTTTGCGCTCTAGTTATATGTTATTAAAGGCAATAAAAACGGAAAGTCATTTCAACTAGAACAGTAGTAGATTCTGTATCCCGGAAGTTTGAATTCCGAGCCGTTTCTAACAGTCCAAATTCCGTAACTTGAAATCTGGATTTCATATTTTGGTATCCAGATTCCACATCTTGAATTCCAGATTCCATGTCCACCCAATGTATTTTCTACAAGTTCAAGTTAGCCAATCAGATAGCGAGAATTTGTCCCACAGATACACGTGAAATCTCTCAGTCGTGAAAGCCTGACGAATTCCCCGCGCTATCTAATTGGCTAACTTGCATTAAATAAATTCACTGGGTGGCCACAGTAGCGCGCGTTCCACTACTGTGATTGTCCAAAGTATCCGATATCATCATGGAATTTTTAATATGTTCAAATAAATAGTTAAATTCTTAATGCAAAGATATCAATCTGTGACAAAGTGCACGCTCTTGTAAATCAGATTGCGACTAGAATATCCGTTAGTGGTGATAGCGTATTCTAGAATATTCCTAAGTTGATGATGATGATGATGATGATGATGACCTTCGGTCGAAAACGTTCAATAACATTATCATAAAAACCAAAATCGGCCTTTTTAAAATCATTCCTAAATTGGTTTAGAAAGTTCTAGAATTCCTTATTTTGTGTATGTTTCTAGAAGGATCTAGAATGTTATTTGAATAGCCATTACGTAAGCTACTGAAAATAGTAATGATGGAAACTTCCAGAAAGGTAGCCTAAGAGTATACAAGTAGAGATGGCTTATGCCTACGGTCAGTTTTTTTTTTCAGTCTTGTAATTAGTAAGCTGTGCAAAGTTCAACTAGTGGACAAATAAACAAGTTTAGTGTGTTCATTAGAGTCAAGCTCGGTGGAGTTTGCGACACTCACTCATCATCAGCAGCAGCATAATATGCATTCTAATTCCCAGTTTCAGTGACTTAAATCCCAAACCGATGCATCAAATCCTCTTTACTGGGATACCTGTGGCATACAAGTCTAAAAATTCGTCGAGTCTCAATTTTACTGGGATGCCTGTGGTACACCAGTCTAAAAATGCGTCGCGTATACTAGTCTTAAAATGCGTTGCATTTCGAACTTTAAATGCCAATCAAAGTTCGAGAGTAGGGCTGGTTTGGGAGTCGCTTGACATGTGAGATCTACTACGCATGCGCTGGTTTCGATAGCCGCTATTCCTGAATTTCTGATAACAAAATCAATGATTTAACTAAACAGGTCTAAAGTCTAAAGTTAAGGAGTACGATACTTTTAATTGGAAAGCTCTTACAGGTGAAGTAGGATTTGGATACGTTTCAGCCAGGGAGCTGTGCACAAGTAATTCAGTTCCCTCAGAAGTCAAAGATTTAAAAACTAGAAAGCAAAAGAATCCGTTAACTGGGTACCGCAAAATAAATATTTGGAATACTTACGTTACAGAGGTTACTACATCGAATGGTCTGATAACGAGTTGTTCAATCAAGTTTGTCAAAGATAATCAGCCATTTTACATATGCTTACACGGGCTTCCTGTGTAGGATATCACGTGACTGACAGTACCATTGCTATTTATAGCTAACATTTTCAAATGAATTCTTAAGAAAAACTGTGAATTGGGGAAATGATAGTAAAGGCTGGTTTTCACTTGTGTCGGAATCGGAATTGGAGTCGGAATCGGAGTCATAAGCAGTTCAGTTTTTTGGTCTATGAACTGCTAATGACTCCGATATTCCGACACCGATTCCGATTCCGACGTAAGTGAAAACAGCCTTAACGGTACATTACCGACGTGACGGAAGCTGTACTAAGTGTAACGCCAACCCTGAAGTGACATTAATGTCAAAGACAGATAAGATGGTTGATTGATTTCACATGGAAATGTAGGTTGGTTTATTGAGAAATAAAGAAGAGATCATTTAGTTTCTTTGGTTACGTTTTCTTCGTCCGGGCATCAAGAGTAAAGTGAATGGAACCTACTAGATCCCAGGCCCTTAAAGGTCGTGAATACTTGGAACAGAAGATTACCAAGAGTACCAAGCGCCTTCTTACTACCACTTTGGTTCAAGCATTAACCGTTAAGCATTTTTCGGGTTTGTTCACGTTCAAAACGCGACACTTTGGCGGCCAAACTGTCGCTTTGAGTAACAAAATGTATGCATTTACGGCGAGACACTTAAGATGTGTGAAAAAAAAGCCGCGAGTTACCTTCAAGCCTATCCTGAACTTGTAACTTTTGATCATGAAGAAACACCGCACTTAAGACTTAAGTCTTGGAAAATTAGGAAAACTTTTTAAAGAAATCTCAGATTGACTCCGAAACTAGCACTTCATGTGAACCGAACGTGCTTGTCTCATGTTCCAAACATGTAAGTGTGCCGCCTCAAATGCAGACATTCCATTGGCTAAAGCAGCAGTTTGGCCAACGTGTCGCGTTTTAAACGTAAACAAACCCGAAAAATATTTAACGGTTAATGCTACGAGAAGCACAAAACAAGAACTGATATAGCATTGAAAAGATGGCGTTTAACCCAAACCCAGATGCGGTGTTCACCCCAGGTAAGGTTAACTTCATAAAGGTATCAGAACTACTACTAGGGCTTGGTAGAACCATCATTAGAAAGTTGTTCGATTTGCAAGTCCCTCCAACCAACCTTGCAGCTCGACTTCAGGTTCTGAGGAGTACAAGACCGATGGGTTTCTGGACAAGAGATGAGAGGAATGTTGTGTTCCCTTCTACGGGTACTACGGTCTCGTCGACATCATTCGACATTCCGTTACTTTGTAAATTATTTCGAGAAATTGGAAATCTACCTCCTCACCGTTGGGATCAACCACTGAATCCTACAGACCATTCTTTAGCAGCAGAAATAAGAAGGGCGAAAAATTATCGCAACCAACTTGTCCACCAAGGTACCAGGGAACTTGACGATCATCATTTCAACACTTATTGGAACGAAATCAAAGCTATATTACTGAGGATTGTGCGATTAACGCCACCACAGCAGACGGCTGATGACAGAGCCAGAAAATGGGAAACAGCGATTGATAAGCTCTACTCTAAGCATGTCATCGAAACAGACAGAGTATGGGCAAGACAACTGCTAGAATTTACAGGTAAGGAATTAAGAGATGGTTTGAGTTTTTGTATCCTTCATGAGTTTTTTTACACTAAGTTCAGAGTGACGCTAGTCTGCTGAAGATGTACGGCTGAAGAATTTCACCTTTATTTTCTGTCAGAGGTGATTATCGAGTTTACAATGACATTAGCAAGTTCAGGAGCTTGGTTACTGGGTAATGAACGCATTCTAAATCGATACAATGCAGACCCAGACATCCTTACGACATTGGTGCAGGAAGTTGTTCTTCCGCTTGGTATGGAGGTATTTGGTTTCCTAACGGGGTCAGTAAAGATTGTGATATGGACAAGAGAACCCAAAGCGCTGGAAGAATTCTGGAGAAGGTAATTAAGTTTCCTTTCGTCACAACTCAAAGCATATAAAACACTTGCGTAAAGTGTATTTTTAGGGGTATTTTTAAGTTAAAAATGTTATTAGGCGGCGAACTTATAACGTAAAATCCCTAACAAAGTAATCACTTAAAATGGACGTCTCACAAATGGTTAACGCAACGCCACATTTCTACATAAAATTGCATTATTTTTGTACATTTTCACTATTATTTTTTCCTCTGTAGCAGAGGAAATAAAAACGTTCCAAAGCTTTACGAAAAACGATGTTTCTACAACATTGTTTTGAAAAATATGTGGTCAAAGCGGAATAAAAGTTTGTTTTACCGTTAATAACATTAGCGTCATATCTTGACAGATTTGCATACCGACATTGATCGACATCTGGTTGCGACATCTCATCCAACATGAATAGACCTTTTTCGAAAATACATGCACGAAGAAAACCACTTTCCACTCAGTCGTTGAAATTATGACAGTCATTATTCAAGAGAAGATGTTAGGATGGTTAAGCAAGCAAAACCTCAGTGATCTAAAGCCCATGTCAAACGTCGAACTTCATATGAGCCGAAAATAACATCAAAGAAGACCGCCTCATTATCCATTGTTTTCAATGAGTTCGCCTCATGTGAAGTTCGACGTTTGACCTAGACCTAACTTGATTATGTGAAAGGTTACAGCAATTTCAACTAGAAGGATTCGTATGGGAAACAGTCAAATTATTATCAGCCTTGTTTCCACGTTATCTGAACATTTCAAAAGCGTATCCAGCTGAGCGGAAAAAAATTCTCTAGCCAATCATAGTCCGTTGGGATTTTTCATGGCCGGCCCTAGTTCAAGCACTTGAAAACACACCTGAAAACAATTGGAAATTTAATCCGTTGTATTTTGAGGCCTAGAAAAGTCCAAAAGTATTAAACAGAGTGAAATTTTATCTTTGTGTTATCCAAAAACCACGCGAGAAATGATTTTGAAAGCAAAGAGTGAGGGCCGGAGTTTTTGTCCAACAATGCTTTGCGCAGCTAGTTGTTCGCTCAGCTGGATAACCCTGCAACAGCTTCCCTTCAGAGTTTGAAATTTTACAAATTTACCATTTTCCTTGTGATCTTTCATTTGCTGATAAAATGTTTCCTCAACTCACGAAGCTTGGAGATTATGCAAATTACTCTCACACTCTTTTGAAAAAGGTCTATATTTAGGCGTTCCCCGTTACTGGGTTCCTGACATGGATAAATCATTATAAAAATTATCATTAACAGAAGCGAGTAAAAAAAATTAAAGCTCAAAATTGTACAGATGTTAGCTGGTAGATATTTCTACAACATAACATAAAGGAGATGTAAATACCTGGATTTGCCATACTTCGTTCAACCATTGCCTGGAAAAAGTCTCATCAAAAGCCGAACAGAAATTCGCAAAAATATTTACTTTCTCATAAGTTAGAGTAATTAAAAATTTTTCCAAAATTTGATATGATACAGATTTTTAGGAGCTTTCTTAAATAAACGTATAAAAAGAGTAGAGTGCCAATGACCCCCTTTGTAAGCCGAAGGAGTGATTTTTTTGTTGTTGGTTCGGCGTTTCGGGAGCTCAAACAAAATGGCGTTTGTTTTGAATTTGGGATTCCCCCTTCGGAAAATCCTGGCTACGCCCCTGGGGTCCCGTGCAAATCTGAGATCTTCAATCTTTTTCAGTAAAATTTCGAAGGTAACTCAGCGGTTTTTATGTGCGCGCATCATGCTTGTGGACTCTGAAACTCGATTCAATAGTAGGCACTTCCTTATGTCAGATTATTGGTAGCCGTTTCATCCGACTTTACTCACCCATAATTCATTTCTTCTATAGATACCAAACAGGTCGGTTAAGAAAAGATCTTGAGACTGTGCTGATAACTGATGAGTTGAAGGAACTTGCAAATGGTGATGCTGTGGAATTAACAGTCACTGTCAGTGAGGAAGGGTACCGAAAGGCACATGAATATCTGACTGGTGAAGACAAAGAAGGTAAGACTTAATTGGGAAAATGAACCAAGAACTATAAAATATAACATGGAATACAGGTATAATGTATACACCAAATTCAAATTCAAAAAACGTCGGATATAAAAGGTTAAATCTTAGAAGGTAAGACTGAAAAGAGTTATGGGTAAGCTTCCCTGTCTTATTTATACTCTCTTGTTTGTCAAAATGCTTTGTTATTCAGATTTTTCTACTCTCCTGGGAATAAAGAGACAATTGGTAAAATTTGCCTGACAATAGAAGACACTCAAAGCATTCTGGTCTTGGTAGTAAGTTACGCCATCATGAAAATGGCCTTTGTTGTAACTCACATATTTATCCAGAATCCCCCTTGGTCATACCTTCTATGATTTAACCGTTTGAATCCGACAACTTTTTTCAATTTGATGTATCTCACCAAGATCAAAGATTTTGTAATCAGGCATTTGGAAAATTATCTCACCAATGTACGATATAATTTATTACTTGATCATTATATTTTTTTTGTTTTTCTTCGTTAGAATTGGAATTAGAATCATTCGGCGAAAAACCTTTCTCCGGTAAGCTGTTCCACTGTATTTCTATCAACAACGATTAACTCATGTTACGTAGTGTTTACAACATGAGCGGCCGTGAATTTACAACACGAGCCGAAGGCGAGTGATTGTAAATCTGATACAAAACTAGCGAATGTTGTAGACTACTTAAACAACGTCTAGGTGTATGCTCTCATATTCTACCGATTTTTTTTCGAAATGAATCAAGTTTGGCTGAGAAAGTTAAAGTTTGTGCAAATGAAGACAATTTTGTATCTGAATTACAACCTCCTCCATGGTCAATGATTTCTATTGTGTTTTGCTCATTAATTATTCATGAGTTGTTTAATCCCATTTCTAAGGTGTGGGAGGCTTGTCAGAAATTAGCCCTAATTGAATTAGCAACAGTAGCACTAAAGACATTAGCTTGAAAAACTGTACGATGTGAAGCCTTCTACTTATTGAAAAGGAACTTTATTTACTGGCAAATGCCCTAAAAAGTACCAGCTAACTCGGCTAGGGATCCTTTTTTGATTTACATCACCCTACTGAAAGATACTGATCTATAAGAGACAATAGGTATACAGAAGCGAGAGTAAAATGAGTTGATATTATCATTTTTGTCTTTTCGTTTCAGAAAAAGTGTCCGGTTCTATTGTACAAATGCTATCCAATTCACTAGGAGAAGACTGGAAGCCTCTTTCACGTCACCTTGGAGTATCACTTGATGATATGGATGTTTTGGAAAAAAAACTAAGCAATGATGAAATAGCTCGCAATGTGCTTGAGAAATGGACAAAGACAGGGGGGAAAACCGCAACACGAAGCAAGTTAATTGAAGCCTTGAAGATGATTGGAAGATTTGATTTAGTAGATAATGTAGTAATGAAGTACCCGAATGACTAGTTAGCACAGTTCTACATGTAAGATTTAAATTAATACCAAAAGGCCAGGCCTAAACGGTATTTCCAATCAGCACCCTTGTAAGTTTTTCTCCTTGTAATTCCCCATCAAACATAAAACGATTTGCCAGAATATTTACGGGAAAAAGGAGGTAAACCTTATTGTATAGCATTCCTAAGTCATTCCTAAGTAGCTACAGTATGTTATTTTCTGTGGATTCTTGTTTTATTGTCATAGTTGTAGTGGTATTTCGTAGCACATTAGAAAGCATACATATCTTCTTAACGAATACGCAAACGAAGATCGAAAGTCTTTAGGAATTAGCAAAGCCCTATTCATTTATTGTAGCTTGGAATAATTTACTACCGCTTGCGATCAACCGTATAGCGTAAACTTTTTTAAACGTTGTTTCAAGTTTCAAACGATACGTTGTCTGGTGTCGGCGGCATCGTTTATAGGCGTGAATGTTTGAGTTTTCACG
>WUAP02146679.1:0-11423 GCA_015163945.2 Stichodactyla helianthus | reverse complement strand
TTTCAAATTTTCATAAATTAATTATTTCAAAAAGAATTAATTAGTGATCACCTTTTTAAAGCAAAGTGTTTTTTTTTAGAAGTTATATATGTGAATTGGAAAATAAAGCTTGATATTAATTTCAAAAAAAAATAAAAGCTTTATAATCTATGATAGTATTAGTTGCATCTTACTTGTGCAGTAGGGCCCGTCAATCTCGAGAACTCCTACCAATGGCAGAGGTAATCAGGTTGATCTAAAAGCGCTCAATCATCGCTCTTGTGGATTACCACCACTCTAGGACGCTTAAAAAACGAATATTAAGAAAATTATCGTAACTATATCACCTCATCATTAAATCATTTGTCGACTGTGTTCTCTGTTTTGGGGTATTTTCTTGTAAGATATTTATGGGTTTCATTGACCCTACTATCAGCATAACATGAACCGCATTTTGCGAGTCTTTACAGTGAGCCGTTGCCAAAAATGGCAACTCGGTCTGTGATTGGTGGAGAGGAACAAGAATAAGACGTCATGTCTGTAGATATCTACTAAGCGCCATGGTTGACTCTAGTGCTGCGCCATTTTAGCCACATTTTGCCTTGTTGTGAGGCGAAAAACGGCTCGAATTGATCTCATTTCTGTCATGGACATTGGTTGGCTATTTCTCTTTGTTAGGCCTTGGTTTCAGCTTTTATGAACTGTTCATGGCCGAAGGAGTGGACAATGACATGAACCAACAACAGCAGCAAGACTGCGTTCCGCATGGCCAGGAGGCGTTTCACACTCCTTCCGTGCAATTCCACAGCACTCCTTTGGATGATATAAATACCCCTTCTCTTTTAGCTACAGTTCCTTCTACTCAGCTTGGTGCAAACCCAGGCCCAAAAAAGAAAAGTGCATTTCAAATTACTAGTGTAACCGAAACACGAGCACACAGCCGAGGTGACAGTAATGGCTACGATCTAGAGGATCTAAACGAAAGTGATGTTACAGAAATTCAAGTAGAAACGATTGAAAATTCTTCAACGGGTAATGGAAATGGAGGATCGAGATTTAAGGTCGTTAAAATTCAAAGAAGTGAGCCTTACAGGCGTGGAAGATGGCTGTGTCATGACTTTGAACAACCTTCAACGACCAGTTCAACTTCAACCCAGAGCAGTGCAGAGTCTCGCGAAGTAGCTTGTAGCTCGAGTACTGCTGCTAGTTCTGGGATTTTCATTTCGAATCATGTCTCTAGTGAGGCATCAGGGTTTAATGATCCATCTCTACCAAACCACAGAAATACTGTGGAGGTTACGTTTAATTATTTGCCGGGCGGCCAAGGACAAGCGCCAAGTATAGCGCCGGCCAGTGTGAACTTTGAAGCTACATTGCGAAAGAAAGACCCGGATCCACATTTAACTACTGCTACCATTAATCCAGACCTAGCGGATTTAGGGTCTTTGGCCACTAGTAAAACTTTACAACCAAACGAGAAAATAGAAAAATTAGCAGAAACAGCACGAGTTGGAAATGCCCAGAGGTGAGGAAAATAGCATTATCGAACGTTAGGACTGTTTACTTATACAACGTGTAAGTCTACGCTCCCATCTTAAATTCAAACGTTCAGTTCGAGGGTGGCTTAGATTTTTATTCTGAGATTTCCTCAACTTCTAGGATTCATTGTTTGACTATTTGGTGGCTCTATAACTGTTCCTTTTTACCACAAAATTTTTAATCCTGGTGTTAGAGTTACTGACTCCCCAAACTCAATAATTTATTGATAATGGTTCACTAGAGAGAAAGGAAAATTTCGGATGTCCAACGTGTTATAAATTTTCCATATCAAAGACAACTTGGAAAGCAAATGTAAAAGTACCATCTTTGCTAAGAATTATCTAAAACTAGCCCATAAATTGTTATTTTTTGCCCTTAAAGTTTCCTAGCTGTTGGCCTTTTTCCTCGTGATAGTTCTAAAGGGGTTCAGTTTTTGTTCAAGTACACATACATTTGTTTACACTTTCTCTTCAAATCCAAGTTGACTGGTCGCACAAGAAATCTTTGAATCCTTAGATTAGGTTATCAAAGCTGTTTGCTTCTAGTATTACCGTGAGAATTCTAATCCTTTAAGGGAATCATTTTTGTTTTGAATGAATGAAAATGGTGCAAACAACTAGGAAAGGTCGTATCCAACTTAGTTAACTTGGTAATTTTCATGTACCATTTTGTTTTGTTCGCATACCTTAATAGATTAAGTTTGTTTTACTATCCTACATCGTAATAACAGGTATAGATTCTTTCTTTTACTGTCAACCCAGGAACAACACGGTTTGCGAAAAAACAAAGATACTGTTGATTTTTTTTGTGCTTTTCTTATTATATTCATTCCTTCCAGAAACCAATTCTACTTAATTCTTCCACGAATTTATTATTATTTCCACGAATTGAAAATACTCACAAGTCAAAGGTTTTATGTAGTTAGACAGAGAGAGATGTACAGCAAAATTAGAAAAAGTATTTCATTTTCTAAACCGTTTCACCGCTCGAAGAGAATATCTTCTACCAATATGCAAATCTAATTAAGCTGCTTTCAAATTTCTCGTTGCACCCAAAAGTTGTATTTATTTTCCCTTCTATCCTTGATTTCCAAGGTATTAAACAATAATATTGGTTTTCAAGTCTTATGACGTTTAATCGTCATGCGTGCTTCTCCTATTTAACCTCATCCTTTGATATTTTACCCCAAAATATATGTTCTTGAAAATGGTAGTTTTATCTGATTAGAACTTGCAATTTTGTTCATGGCAAACACAATCTAAAGATCTCCACAGAATTGTTGACCTTTGAGTTGAGCTTCATCAATATTGCTTTTGTTTGTAACAAATTTGTATGAAGCTTTGATCAGTTGCTAAATTAGACAAGACAGTGACATTTAAGACTAGCTATACAAATATGATTTGCTATCAATGTATGGAATATGCTACCAATTTCTGTGCACTAAAATTTTTAACATATTCAACTACATTTATGCTAGGTAGAAAATGTTTGCAAATTTGTTGATGAAAGCAAGCAAATCATATGCTGCTTCCTAAACAAGTGGAAACCATTCATATTAATTTCAAGAATTGACCCTTATTTAACACCCAACTCTTGTTTAAATGGATATGTCTGTGGTATTAGTTTGCTTCAAGCTAAATCATTCCAATTTTTTCCCTTCCTTGGCTTGAGGACTTTGATAGTTTTAGCTGAACCACAAGCTCTAAAATCTATCATTTCCTGTCTAGGTCAAATGCTCATTACAACACGAGTAACCTCTTGTCTTCATTGAGCTGTTTCTGTGTCAGATGCTGCTATTTTAGAAAATCCATACTCGGATTCCCATATTCAAAAAATTCCAGTATTATAGTAATATACGAGTTGATCAGTTTTCATTTTTCTTAGAAAGTGAGCACCTTATTTAAACATCAGTGTATTCAGGATGGAATTTCATGATGACTTCATTTGTCTGCTCTTAAGGCTTGAGTGATGTTAGGTTTTGAGAGATCTTTTGAATTGGCTAAATTTCAACCTTAATTCAAATATGTAGCTTGATATTTCCTTTTGGATTTTCTAGGTTTTTAATATTTTTATGAAATTGTTGCATTGTTGATTTTAAAATCAAAATATTTTTTGTATATTTATATTAGCTTTTTCCTATTTTAGCTGTTACTGTGGTATCACCACTAAGGCAGTTATCTCTCTGAATATTGAGATTTGATTGTAAATTAAAAATACAAAGTACAGAATGGCTTTCAATTTTAAAAAAGAGATTTCTGTGGAAAGATATTTATTCTTTGCTATGAAATCCCTAGTCATCAAAGTACCTGAATGCTAAATTAAAAACAATGGTGCCTACATCTCAGATTTTGAAATATTTCTTGCTGGTATTAGTTTATACATTTTCAACCTCAATACTGATGGATGTCTTACCATATTGTTAGGAAACCCCAATACTGAATGGGTAGCCAGTATTCTTATTATCTTGGTGGGATTTTGTCTGGGCACCACTTATTTACTTTTCCATATGATCAATAATTTACTGTTAAAAGATACTGTCAGAATTTTATTACTCCAAGCTCCTAAAACAAACCTGTTTCTGTCAGAGCTTTCAAAGTTAACATGCAGCAAAACTAAAGATGATTCTTTTTCCCTTGCTCAATTTATGCTCATTTGAAATTGAAATTTTACTTGTATTAGTAATGAAGCCTGCTATATATACATGTAGTACTATCACTGTTTATTAACTGAAATAACAATTGTGTTCTAAATTCTGATGTAAAAACATACCTAGTTTTGTTCATCAGTTTGTCATCATGATTTGTACATTAAATATCACTTTCAAATATTAAGTGTATAAGGCTTGCTTGGTTACGTCTACATGTTTAGGTACATACATCATTGTAGATATGTTTTGAACCATTTTTTTGCATTAGCATATTGCATAGATATTTCATTCTGTTTTAAGATAGATTCCCACATATAAAGGAATGAACAGGCAATCTTTAATTTTTGATAGATTGTCAAGAGGTTTTGTCCAAAATAGACCAAGTGTGACCAAAACTACTTCACAATTTTTCCACTTTACTCTCAAACTGGGTCAAAGCTCAAAGTTACAATTTATTGGTTCACAGTATTTTATATTTTTTAGAAAACCAAGGTTCGTACTTCAAAGCCAGACATTTAAAGATATAAAATTTCAGACCCTATACATGATAGTATAAATTGAGATATTGTTCTATGGAATGATATGCTATATCACTGTTAGCAGTTCATGCAATATACTACATCCAATCATGATTAGAATAACAGTTCTATTTTGTAATAAGAGTTGTTCTGACATCAGATATATTAGGTTCTGTCTTTTTCACTTTAAATAACAACACCAAACATTAAGACTGTAAGAATACATGTAACATTGAAACCATGCTTTATAGACACCCACTGAAGATGGACATTTCATTATTATGAACACTTGTTTTGATGCTGGCAGAATTTGCTTACTACTTAATGAAGGCATCTTGTTAATATGGATGCTTTCCTTGGTCCCTGTCATTGTCTGTCTGTTTCTAGCTGATATTTTGCATTAAATGTCTCAAGACCATAGTCTCTAATATTATCTTTTTCTGTCAAGTTTAGTATTTAGTCTTTTCAAGATTGCAGAAAACTAGAATATGTTAAATTGTGTTTCAAAAAAAAAGTCTTCAATTTCAGTTAGCTGGTTGAAATTTGGTGCTGAGAATCCTAGTGTTTTAATTTTAACAGTGTTTGTGAGCCTTTTCTTTCATAAATAATTCTAAAAAGCAAAATGTTTAATTCCAATACTGTAATTATCAAACATTGTATGTGGCCAGGCTATTTACTTTGAGAACAAGAGTAATCCATGTTTTTATCTTCATTTTCCTTGTTCTTTTTCTAGCAACTTTGAATTCATAATTAAGATACACAGAGCTTGGTGCATTTAAATTTTGGGCTACTTAATTTGAATTTTGAACAGTTTCAGCACAACATTCTAAGGCTTTTAGAAGTCCATTAAAATGCTTCTCTACTTATAGCCATCTTAACTATTAATCATGTCATGGACAGTGTGCATGTATATTGAATAGAAGTATTTATATTCTAAGACATAAAAGTAGCACACCCTGAGACATTAGGTAGCATAAGGCATAGGTAATTATTAAACTTGTATTTTTTAGTATTCAATAACCCTCCTACCAGGTTACTAAAGATCTAAAACTAAGCAGCATCATATGCTGTCTGCAGGCTATTATCAGTTCAATCTTAATTGCCTAAGCTGTTCTCTTTGATTACAGTTTATATAATTATAGCTAATGGTGAATGAATATATAGAAAGTTATGGCTATGGTTGAATAACTACCCTGAGGATTTCCTCTAGTACTTTACAGTAATAAAAGGTACATTTTATTGCATGAACTGTGAAATAGTAATTATAATTGACTATTCCATTTAAATGAGAGTTCTAAAGAAGTTGACAAAACACTGTAATTATGTGTGAAAGCTTCCATCCTTTCATCACAGTGACAAAAAAAGACTGAGCCTACAAAAACCTTATTGTTAGATATTAAACTTAGGATTTTCATTCAAATAATTTCCCTATTTATACTCAGAGGCATAGATTATGGATGGATTGATGTATGTCATCTGTCAATAAAACTGTTGAAGTAATCAGTCTAAATTACTTCCTCTCTTACGCTTTATATTGTCATAACTGTCTCTTTATTTTTATCTGAATTGTAACTGTATTGCTACTTTACCTGTTAACTATGGTACTTGTTTTCTGAATAAGTAAGGCTAGTATCCAGTTAGCTTTTTGTCTTTCTTGTTGATTTTTTTCTTTTTCTTTAAAGAGATCAATATATTTCTCAGATGACTTTTTAGTTTACTTTTGTTAAACAATCAGTAGCAAATGCCATACTTTTCTCATTAGACCACTTACAAAAACCATGAATAAGGGGAACTTCTTTCACTTTGTTTTTGGAATTGTTATAGCCAGCAGTTTCATCTTACTAAAATTAGCATCATTTTAGAGCTCTTTCATAAATACATAAGAAGATACAAGGATTGAAATTAGAGAGGTTTGTAGGAGAAAACCAGAGAGTCTGAATTCACTGAGCATTAGATTTATGCAAGTGAACAATGCCTTTGTGTCAGTGGTTTATAAAAGATAAAAAGTCTATGATGCTAGTATGTCATCACCTAGTTACCATACTCATACCATTAAACTTGTCCCTGATGATGGATGTTAAATTATATTCAACTGACTGAGAACAAATTATTTTCAAGTTAAAGAGCTCTACCAGTTATTAGTTTCATGTGAAGTGTTTATGCAGTGCAGATAAAAGGTGAAATCCAATGCTGCTAGTGCAACAGGAGGCTAGTTAACTTGGTTTTCATACAAATTAGAAAAACATATATATTGGTACTTAGATGTAGCAAACTTCATCTTGGAGACACAAGATCTTCTATACCAAAATCAGTTGTAGATTATGCTATGTTGTTGTTGTTTGTGTTACTTATTAAAAGATATTGTTGGTTGTATTCACAGTGACTCGGCATCAACTATAGAAGAACTTCCAATAGTCAATACTATAGCAACTGCAATGGTAAGTATGTGGATGTTATCAATGGGGGAGAAATGACAATATGGCAGACAAAGAAATTTGTTTGTTCTGAGATGGCTGCAAATGCCCTATTAGTATAATGTCATGGCTTGTTTACAAGGGGGACAGAATACTCCAGTTTTGAGCTGTCTGTTGCTCAGTGTTAGCCTCATTTCAGTGTTAAAAATATTCACAAATACCAACAATAAAGTAAAGAATACACAACTTCAACAATACAAACACTTTGAAATTCCAGGGACCTTCAATGAAACACATAAATATTGCACACAAAAACAAGACTAATACAGGGCAACAGACAACTTGAAACTCAAGTATTGTCCACAACAATAGAAGTTTGAATAAAATTTGCTGTGCTAAGAAAAGTTTACTCTCAAATTGTCTGGTTTCCAAATACAAAAATGAACTGTAGTTTAATACACAATTTTAACTGTATTTGGTGGCTGTTACCACTTTTCTACCATTGATTTTCTTTTTTTGGGCACTGTTTTGCCCCCCTCCCACAACCGTGATCCTTAGCATTTAAACAATACGTAGATTTTTTTTATGTGATGTCATAATGAAATAGGGCAATTTCTATGGTTGTATTAGCAATAGTGGTAGGATTACTTTACACTTTATCACAGCTAGGGCAAGCTTGTTCAAAGAAACCTGTCCAAAAATATGGTTGTTAGACTCAAATAGGTAGTTTGCAATCATTACCAGGAGAAGGGGTAACAAAAGAACATGGCCACCATATTGGTTGATACAACAAGAGAATTCATTAAGAATCTTTTGTAAAGCTTAACCAACATGGCCACTATGATGTCACATGAAAACCAGCAATTGAAAAAATGTATTCTACTGACCAATCAAAAGTAGAGTGGACTTCTTGAAGATAGCTCATAAGTACCAGAATATTGATAAGAAATCAGTCCTGGTACCAATGATATTTTAGTTAATGATCAATTTTCGGTCATAATTCCGATAAGACAAGCTATTCTTCAATCTTGACTTTTTAGCAGGATCTCTAAAGCCTGTAGATGTTTTAAAAATAACCTGGAAATTAGATTCACTTGTTTTTGAAAATTATTCCTGTCTCTTTTTTAGCTATCTTTGTTGATCACAAATTCTATTTAATAATACAGGAAAAGGAAAAATGTTTGTCACCTGATAACTTTAATCCCACTTTCCAAAATCTCATGACCCAATTTCCCTGCCTGCCTCCCCAAAAAATGAATATACAAATAAATAAACAAACAAACAAACAAACAAATAAATCTGAAACATTAAGATGACAGGGTGCAAATGATAAATTAAAGTTGTTTTAATTTATAATGTAAATGCTAAAGTTGTCTCTGACTTAAGAATTCTTAATTTCAGACATTTCGTCTTATGCTAAAGCCTTCTTCAGTATAACAGCATTGGATGCGTGAGCACAGTCAACATTGTTACACTGAAGAAGGCTTTAGCATAAGCCAAAACATCTGAAATTAAGAATTAAGTCAGAGACAACTTCAGCATTTACATTATGACTCATCCTAGACTGCAATTTTGGAATTTTTAAGTTTTAATTTATCTTTAGTCATTTTGAGGAATAAGTTAGAGGTAAATTTGTTTTACAAATTCAAATTCTTCTTGGCAGAATTTTTTTAGAAGCAGGACAGTTATGGTGATGAATATTAATGATCTGTCCTGTTTAGCATAAAATTAGTGAAAAGCTAATTTTAGTTCCTTGATTATTAACTCAAACATCACTTTCAAATCTTTTAATAAGTTTCTTAATAATTAGGCCTAGAACCTTCCTGGGAGTGACTTTTATTTGCTTATGACACCTACATGGATCAATTAATCATTCTACCAGTAATGGATGTGGAAAATTAAAACCACACAAACTTAGCTTCATCCTCTGGATCTATTTTGAGATATTCCTATTTACCTGTAGAATTTCATTTTTCAGTGTATTATTAGGTTACCATAGTGATATTCTGGTGGAAGAACTACCTATTGTGTCTTATAGTAATTTTAAACATGTTGAAGACAAAGAGCAAATTCCAATTAGGAAAAAAAATGAGGCTAAAAGTAAACAACTGCTTAAATTAACAATTGATTAAGAATTGGCACAATTTTCTTTTTGAAATGGTTTAATATTAATATGAAATATTGATTATTTTTTTGGATTTGAATGTTGACTTAATTTGGAGCAATATTAATTTTATTTAAACCTAGCTACATGTATTACAGGAAAGACTCCCAGAAATGTTTGAGTACTTCTATCTTGTGTTCTATGCCTCATAGCCTTGGCTCAGTTTTGAGCAAATTAATCAGAAATGCAGCTGTCACTGGCCAACAATAAACAAGAAATAATGCAAAATAACAGTCTGAGAAAAACATCTAAGAAAATTTAGATGTTTTTATGGTTTACAATTTATGAGCAAAAATTTAACTCTTACATCATAGCCTCCTAATAGGATTTCTTGTTTAACAAAATAGAATAGAGTAGCTTTTTCTGTGCTCTGTTTAGTAATACAGTGTACAGATGTGATGAAAGAACAAAATCATTGTGTACAGAGAGCATGAGCAGTAAATGAAAATGGCAACATCATATTGTGCTCCGTTCTCAGAAGGAACGCAGTTTTCAGCCAATCAGAGTGCAGGGAGCAAGATGACTATAATCAATTTTTGTAGACAGCAGTTAGTTGCTTACCTTAATTTTGAATGTATAAATGAGCATACCAGATAACTTTTTTTAAATAGTTCTACTAATACATGACTCTTTGTTTTTGTTATTCCAGGATCAAATTACTCAAATCAAGTCAGCATTATTAACAGTAGTCCATGAAGAAGTTCAGACATTAAAAGATACTATTACAAAACTTAGAGAAGAAAACCAGGGTCTCAAGCAAGAAAATGAAAAATTAAAACAATTAGTAGAGTGTTCCCAAATCACATGACCCTGAAACATCGGGTCATGTTTAGCATCCCTTGCAAAATAGATCTCTTTACAACTATCAAGGAATACTATCAAGTATTTGCATTGAAGAAGGATTATGGTCAGATATCAAGTGACTGTGCATTGAGTAAGCTTCTTGCCTTTGGTAACTGGTGTGATGGCTATGATGGAGTTCTGAAGGTTTGCAAAAACCAGCTGTTTGACCATTTTAATTACCTTAGGAATGACAAGTACATTCAGAATCGTGTGGAGAGAAAAACAGTGCTAGATGTTCAACATCCATGATATCTACTTTATCCCAATAAATGCTTGAAGAGAAAAATGCATCATGGACTACCATAATTAGCTATACTATTTTTTTAAATATGGTTGAATTTATTCATTAAATTATAGCCTGTGAATATAAAATCTTATTAGAATGTCCATAGCTAATGCCAGATGAAGTAGTAATGACTGTAGTCCTGAACAAAACTGTCAGAGAATTAACAAGCAGTATAAAAATGTTTCTCAGGACTTACAGGTTGCTCGATAAGTTGCTATCATCTTGATGTGAAATTGTTACTATAACAGTGATAAAAATGTTCTTTATAGATGAAGCAGTTACTTTTCTTTCATTGAATTATTGATGCTTAGTCAAGTTGAATATCATCTGTCATACTGTAGCTTGGATCTTGAAATCTGTAAAAGTTTCAATGAAACATCTTAAGAGATATTAGAAGCTTATATTTTGAAGCTTAATTAAATGATCTTATCAGCCTTGTTGAGAAAAATTAGATAATCCAGGGATTAAGAAACTAAATGTGTGTAAAAGCTACTGTGCTGCACATCTGAAAGACTATCCATGCTGCCAAAATGAGAAAATGCGAAGAGAAAATTAAAAAATTATGAAGAAGAGGTGACATGATTCCAACAAAATTAACAGAAATCCAAAACCTGATTGTGTACTTCACTTATCAAAGGAAATCTAGAATTTGTACACTAGTTAGTGATTATACTACTGATATTCTACAGTACTATTTTGATCTCTGTTAGACTGAAACTGTTGTGTCAGTATTATAATTATTCTATTTTCAAGTATTTTTCTTAGAACATAGTTTATTAAGTAGGTTTACGGCTATTCAGATTTCCTTGCAGAAGAAATGATTTACAACCATTCTGAACATTAAACTTATTGTTGTTAATCAATTATTAACAACAGTTTCAATTATATGTAGTCTGCTGTTTATTTGTGACCAGATTAGAGTGCATGTTGTATATCCAAGGGCAGATCCAGGAATGTTTTGAGAGGGGGGTCTAAACATCGAGAGGGGGTCCAAACGTTAAATTTACTCTAAAAGTTTGGCAAAACTAAAATC
>WUAP02146678.1:0-26674 GCA_015163945.2 Stichodactyla helianthus | reverse complement strand
GAATGATGATCGTCGCAGTGAAATGTATTCAATCTAAGCGATTGAAATAAATGAATACCCGAAAAAATTTCGGGCTTAAAAATCTCATGAATAATTAATGAACAAAACACAATAGAAATCATTGACCATGAAGGAGTTTCTATATGATATAGAATCGTCTTATTTGCATAAACTTTAACTTGGATTTTCTCTGCCAAATTTAGCTCATTCCAAATTCAGTAGAAAATGAGAACATACCTAGACGTTTTTAAGCCATCTGAAAAAACGAGCAGCACGTGATTTATCAAATATCAAAAACCCTCGGCTACGCCTCGGGTTTTTATATTTGATAAAACACTGCTGCTCGTTTTTTGAATACTACATAATTTTAATATTGAAACGCTATTAGTTTTCAATTCCTCGTCCGTCTCATCAGGTATAAGAAGACATAAGATGATGACGACTGATATCTGACGTCATCATATAAGCGCTTGAAATTTTTCACGATTTTCAGAATAGTTCCTCCTCTGTTATTAAGGATTTTTTCAGTGTCGAATCTTTTTGAACCAATCTTTCAAATTTCCTGTTCACATTGTGAGTCAGTATTCTTTGTAGAACGCGTGTTTTCAATGCCGAAAATCTTTTTGGTGGTAATTTCATTTTTACTGGCCTTTCAATAGCCCTCCAAGGCTAATATACAAACAACACATGACGGAGCTTTCAACTGCTTTCAACTTTAAAGCAAATCCCTTGGCCACATCTGATAGGTGTCCCGTCTGTAATCAATATCAATATTGATTTATGTTTAGAGTTTGTCGGTTTAAAATTTTGAACAAGGATGAATGTTTACACGACGCCTTGGGGTAACCACATAAGCCGGCAGCACTTCAACTGGAACTCTCACAATAAAAACATAAGATAGAAAAAATTTCAAATTCGTTCCCCTGAAATAGTTGTGATAAATGTAAGTTCTAATGAGAAAACTGAGACAGTTTTGATCACCGATCATTAATTTTGAGAAGAGAATCCGACAGATTTAGTTGACAGATCCAATGAAAAAAAAGTTAGATTTTCTAGGCTTGTTTATTCAAGGCGAACGTCAGTGAAACGTCTTACTTGATTCGGAAGCCCTTACCTGATCCACCTAGGGGGAAAATCGATGTCATTATTCACTGTTATTTGTTCAAATGTATTTACAAGTGCGGACGTTCTCTTTGGGTCTCTTTAGCAAAAAGTCTCCTTGAGTCGAGGATTAAAAAGCCGTTTGATAGATATCAAAAAGCTGCACTGAAGAGAAGTTGTATCCTGGATTTTGCCAGCCATGTGTCACTTTCTGATCAGCTTTTAGGCAGTAGATATTGGAGTGGAAAGAAGCGTGTATTCGTCGCCGAATATCACATAATATTTCTTTCGAACGGGAATAAACATCCGCGATGTTGGGAGAAAACAGTGAGCGGTCGACGTTCTGGGAGTTCCCAAGTCAGTCCGCGTGAGACGGGAAAACGCCGACATCTTCCGTCATCTTACTACAAGCTTCTCATGATCAGAATTAGTTGACTAATCAATCCCCGTTTCAGAGGAGCGGTTAACTCTGGTGAATTCAGCATGGTTTTCAATAATATCACACAGAACACATCTAATGATTATCAGTGCAGCTTTTCAAACACATTTTCGTCGAAGGAAAGCATGATTCAAGTCATGGCAGTCGTCGTCATCCTTGTGCTGTCTCTTGTGGGAAATATCATGCTCATCAGCTTGGTGTTAAGAAAAAAACTACGAAAAAACAACGACCTGTTCATAATGAACATGGCCATTTCCGACATGATTATACCTCTTATCATACTACCAAGAGAGATTACGGTTTACTATACAAAGAATCTGACTTGGCCTTTAGGCGGCGTGTGGGGTGACCTATCTTGCAAACTGTACGCCTTCCTTGAGAACGTTTCTACGAGTGTTTCTGTCCTCACGCTCATCTGCATGACCATTGATAGATTCTGTGCTATTGTTTTCCCCACGAAAATCAACCTGGTGTCGTCAAAAACTCGAGATGTTATGGTCATTTTTACGTGGATAATCAGCAGTGCAGTGAATTCTCCTTATCTGTACGCGATGCGTGTTGTAAAAGGCGCACAGGGTGTCAACGAGTGCATCCATGAGTGGAGTGACTCCCCAAGCAGGTCATACGAAGCGAATAACATCTTTGTGATGTTCAGTCTGTTTTTTCACTTCATCATTCCCATTGCAATGCTCACTATACTTTACTCAATCATTTTGGTGAAGTTGAAAGCAAAAAACCAAGCGCATTCTTCTGACATGGCCAGAAAGAGAATGAAAACTGCAAGACGCGTCACTATCATGACCACCTTTATCATCGGTATATTTGGGTTACTCTGGGGGCCTTACTACACCGTCATCACTCTCCTTGCATTCTACTGGAAGTGGAATCTCCCTCCAATCTGCTCCTGGCCAACGATCATGCTGACTGTGCGATTCTTGACTTTCGCTCACGCCGCGGTCAACCCTTTCGTATGTTTCGTCTTCATCGAGAAATATCGACGCCACATAACACTGGCAATGGGAAAAGCCAGAGGTGTGACTTCTAGTGTCCTTGAGGTGAGCAGAAAAGCGATGGGATCCTCCAGGTCATTTACTCTTCAAGACGTGAACGAAATGCAGCTTTCGGAAAGATCAAACGACCATCATGTGAGTCATACCGACATTTCTGTCATAAGTACCTCCATTCTGCGTTAACTCAACAAGAACACTTGAAATATACTATTACACACTTAATCACTTAAATGGCTCATTTTATGATTCGTAAATGTCTATCAGCTACTGTTAGTTCTTGGGTGAGTTTAGTTTATCAAGGGCAGCTTACGTCACTACAATTTGCAGCCACCACACGTTAAAATCATAGTTAATATTTATCGCAAGTGCTTACAAATTGGTGTTTCAAGCGAGTAGACGCCAGTTCAAATTTGGATTAGCCCTTACGGGTTGTTGTTGTTTGAAAGGAGCCTGTTTTCTGTGACAGATAACTCTAGTTCGTGCACATGGGAGGCAAGCCGCGTACAGTCAGGAAAAGGTTGATTTCATGCTTTTTTATATCCTAAACTTCATCTTTTGATTTATAATGGTAATTGAACTGAGTGGAGTGCAATTTGGTCTGAAATCAAAGCGCGATTACAAAATCGCACGACTGCGTAGCAATTACCACTTTACTATATCCATTTTGAAATCATACCATTAAAACACCTGAATAAAGGTCAACAGCCTTTTGTTCACTATGAATTTATTGATTATCCAAGAACCGAATAATTTTTGCAACCATTGAAAAAAACTGTGTCTTTTCTTTCCTGCAAACTGATTAGTTATTTTCATGCAGTCATGAAATCTGATTGGTTGTTTCAGGTGCTTCAATTGGCTGGAAACTACAAACAAACAAAAAAAAAAAGTTACGATTTTAAGCCAAAATAGTGCGATTCGTGCTTAAATCGCCTGTTGAGAACCATCAGATTGCAGGCCGGATTTGCTAGTTATTTCAAAATGGATGTAATAAATCACAAAATCGCGTTACTTTTGCCATGGAATAAAAAGAAAAAAAATCAAAACTAATATTTCAAAGGCTTAGAAGAAAATAGCTCGGTGAGGTGCCAGTCCTTTTTCCTCTTCTAAATGGCGTGTGAGCTCTCTAGTCTTGGCGGATGTAGCTGTAAGTCTTATAAACTTGACTGAAAAAAAGCGTTACACTCGAATTCTGCATGGTCAACAAAAGTAGTACTAGAACTTCATATAACAACACACTTCGTAAAGAATGAAAATGATGAGTGGAAAACGCGAGAAAGTTGAATTCTACTGTTTCGGGACTCCTGATTGGATCATATGAGCTTTTCTCGTACGTTTATTGGATCAGACTTAGAAGCCATATGAGTTTTCAGCGTTAGTCGTATTCATACGAAGATAAAACTTTGAAGCAACTAATTAAGTGCTTAAAAAGCGACTTAGAAGGGTTAATTAGTAGGAATTATGCCAAGAGACCATTAGGTTAACATACGTTAAATAATTGAAGTTAATTAGTCCAACAGTATTTTAGTACTTATGCTTGTCACTAGAATTGAAGCTTTTTGGGTTTTTGGCGGCTTTTTGGCTACACAAATCCTAATCATCTATCTTAATCTGTCTTATTACATTCATATTTGATTTTCTTCGATTTCTCTGTATGATGAATTCGACGTGTGTTACTTGAAAATGAAAACGTTGAAAAATAGAAGTTATTACTCTGAGTGCAAGCGAAAAAAATTGAAGTCGTAAAAACCAAGTGGGTCGGTGTAAACAATGTTAGTGGGATGATGTGACAAGTGCTTCCCACCCACGTAAGGAAATCGGGAATCCGGAATCCACGGAAATTTGGATTTAATCCAAGACTTGGAATCCGGAATCCAGCACTAGCAAATCCAGAATTCAGCACATGGAATTTTGAATCCAGTAATTGGACTCATTGCGGTTTCCCGAGTGCTTTCGATTAGATTTGGTTCAAGATGATTAGAAGAGTAGAAAATTCTCTTCGAAATACTTCACTCACGACTGAACAAGCCTGTATCTGAGGGAAGATCTTGAAGCAAACGAAGCCGCGCATCGGTCAAAAACAAGTCCTAAATTTAGTCCATTCAATGGTTTTTCTTTTGGTAAGCTCAAAAATTTGAAAGTCGAAAGCTGTTATTAAGCCCAATGTTATTATAGTAGCAAAAAGAGAAAACGAGTTTCGTTGTTTATTTCGGAAGCATTTTGGTTCCGAAGAAAGTGTTGGATTTGAAGGAAACAGGAAGGCGTTTCAAAGTGTTTCCGATGTATTCTTACCGTTTTTACCCAGCCTTTTACTCAAAGTGCCCCTCACTCTGACAATATTCTTAGTATTGATTTTACATGGGGTCAGCTGTTCAATGACCGAAAAACTTTATATAGTTTGAGTGCAGCTTCTTCAAGTTATAAGGATTTTTCCATGCTATATGCTAATGACTGTGACATCAATTGTAATTCGCAACACAGGCTACTATGTGAAAACTAATTTGCAATAATTTCTATAAGAGCCATGGGTAAACCAACGATGTATTTCAAATTCAATTTATCTGTACCAGTTGTTTTGTTTATTAAATGATGACTTCCCTGACGTAACAGTCATTAGCATATGGCATGGAAAACGTCCAGGTATGGCCATTACCATCCTACGTCATGATTCTGAGTAGTGTGATTGGATGATACAATTATTTGTGGCGCTCGTTCTTGAGAATTGGTTATCTTATTACACTTAATTTTCGCGCATGCGACGGAAATTAAAGTGTCGCGAAAATTAATAAAGCATAATAAGGGAAGAGCAAATGAATTTGAGTGCCACGCGGATATTGCACGCTTCCCATCATTTGGGCGTAATGTTTTTCAATTTCATTTGCTTGGGAAATCAAGTTATTGTTTAGTTTACCTTGCTCGTCTTCCCCAGCGCTACAGATATACAAAACTAAAACATAAGAGAATGACAAAGGCTCGGACGGAAACGGCTAAACTATAGACGTCCAAATTAATATGGACGATTGATTAAAAGCAATGAAAATCTGGATGATGGCTTCCTTTCTAGAGCAAAGTAGCAAATGTAAACTTGGAATAATCAAGAAAAATTAGACAAAGTGGTTGAAAGTCAGGGCAAAACAATCAAGTCAAATGTGCAAAGGGATTTGAAAGCCTATTTATTATGAATAACAGCGAAAAAAGAACGCTCACGTCAGAAACTATTTCACGCGTTTATACTATTTGGTTTTAATAGACTGCCGAAGAGGAAACACCCCCAGACTTCCTATACATGTATTTTGATTATCGTGTTTAGTTATGAATACGGTGTCTACAAGTGCGGTGAAAACAGGAACTTAGACGTACTCTCCTCAAAAAATATACATGTATTTTTGATTTATTTTCAAATTTTAAGGGTGCCATCACGACAAGAGCTGAATCACTAATTCGCTCTAAAAAGACAAAGCTCTCACTCGGTTTGCATCTACGTTTGTCTTTCAACTGAAGACATCAGTCTACCTCGTGCTCTAACGTGATTGGGTCTGAAAAGTCGATCTGGTCATAACTAATTGGCTAATTGGGCAAAGGTGTTGGAGCTTTAAGAGTTAACGCAGCTTATAGTACGTATATACACTTACAAACGTTTGAGTATAGCTGTTCAGTCTTTTGACTAAGGAATTTGGCTTTTCCGGGTCTAAATGGAGCAAGAAAACAGGACCGTGGCTTCTATTTCAGCTGTTTCAGATCCGAATGGTAGTTGCTTGTTTACCAATTCGTTTTCATCGAGCGAAGTGATAATTCAAGTTAGTGCCTTGGGTGTCATCCTCGTGCTGTCTCTTCTGGGTAATATCCTGCTTATTTTCGTGGTACTGCGAAACAAATGCACAAAGAAAAGTAGTTGCAATGATGTATTTTTGCTGAACATGGCTATTTCTGACATGGTTTTATCTTTGACCATCCTGCCCAGAGAAATTACTGTCTACTACACGATGAGAGATTCATGGCCGTTTGAAGATGTGTGGGGAGATCTGTCCTGTAAAATGTACGCTTTCATTGAAAACGTTTCTCCAAATGTGACCGTTCTTACACTAATCTGCATGACTGTTGACCGATTTTTTGCTGTTGTTTTCCCAACAAAGGTTAATCTAATATCAGAAAAAACTCGTAATGTTATGATCATTTCTACTTGGATCGTCGGCAGCGCAACCAGTTCTACCTATCTCTTCGCGATGAACGCCAAGAAAAACGTCCAAGGTCAAAACGAGTGCATCTTCGAGTGGCCGCGAGGCTCACTCGAAGATTCCAACAACATCTTTTTGGGTTTCAACTTGTTATTTTACTTCCTTATTCCCCTCACGCTAATGATTGTTCTCTACAGTCTAATTCTAACAAAGTTAAAAGCCAAAAACCATGTACATTCATCCCAAATGGCAAGGAAAAGGATGAAAATAGCAAAGAGGGTGACATTTATGACAGTATGCGTCATCGGGATATTTCTGCTGTTTTTTGGACCTTTTTACTTCATTATGATGCTCCTTGCCTTTTACTGGAAGTGGAACTACCCCCCGATTTGTTCTTGGCCGACCATCATGCTGACGGTCAAATTTCTAGTTCTATCTCATTCAGCCTTCAACCCTTTCATATGTGTGTTTCTTATAGAAAATCATCGGCGAAAGGTAAAAAAAGCTATTAGAAGAGCGGCACAAAGTTTTACATCGAGCCATTTAAGGATGAAGAACATACTCGGATCCGCTAGTTCGTTCACCTTGCGAAATATCACAGAGCATAGAACTCCCATAGACACTAGATTATAGAATACCCTGCCACTTTATTCGAATAACAATAGAATCTATTGCTTTATTGCGTCGTTTTCAAAAAGTTCCGCTACATGAATTTCTATAGTGGCGGGGTATTCTATAATTGCCAATTATGCCCTGCGATGCTCTCGTAAGCTGTTTTGAAGCGGCCGTCACGTCGTCAATCTTAGCACTGATTCTTCAGACCTGATGGAATATTGTTTTTTTTTTTAAATTAAGAAACATGAACTGTGTTCACTCTGAGGCACTACACCTATTTAAAAAAAGGTTGACGTTAGGTAGTCGGAGCTCTGGAATCTGAGACCGCAAGAAATTAAGGGTACGAGCTATGAATTTATTTTTAAATATAGTTTGATTTTTTAATTATTATAAAGTTTAATCTTTTAGTAGTTTGCAATCAATGAAATAACTCACTAAATACGACACCGCCTTTGAGCGATGATCTGCGCTGGCGAATTGTCTGGCTTACTTTTCAGATTTTAGATCCCCGACCGACAACCTCTTTGAAATGTATATATTGAAGGACTGTTCTAATTTTAATTAATTCTGAGAAGCCTCAGCTGGCTAAATATAAAGTTTATCTCATAACGTACATTAAAACCTGACCGGTGTCAATCTTAAGGACTACAGGACGCCATCGAAATATAGGCATTTCTGATAGAAACAACTGAGCATCGATCAGATTGAAACACATCGCCCCCACGTGTTTCTGTAAGCTGTTACTTACGGTCATTATGACTTCCTCTATAAAATAGTAAATGCTAAAAATTTTGGAACCATTAGCAAAAGCCTTATCTAAGAAACAAACCTGATTAATATGGAACATTTAACGACAAAGTGTTCAAAGTTTAAATAAAAGGTTTTCATTTTGTACTAACACTATACATTCGCCATTTGAGGGAAACACAGAGCTAAAGAGCTACAATTGTAGCTTTGGGGCAATTTAAATGCCAGTCATTGTGATTCAATTTAATATACCGGTAGTTCTCTCAAATGGGGGATGTAATTAATAAGTGTATTGACGTGGGGAAATAGATTTTTAGATTAAAAATAACTAGCCAGTAGTATGATTCATCCGCAACTTGCCGCGGAGAATTCCCGAATGGATTTAATGAGTGAACATTCACATATTGTAAACAAGTACTTACGAAACGTAGTTTATGTTTAAAGCTGTTAAGCGAAAGAAAACCTATCAAAAAAGATTCCTTGCCTTAGGGTACATGGTTTGTAGATGAAAGTAGTAGAAGTATCCACAAATGTTTTAACAACTAAGGAGCAAATATCCAAAATAAAGATGTTATCTATAATGACCGGAAAACACACCACGCATGTTCATGAAACTTTTGGCGGGAAAACCGACGCGCCCGCGTATTTACTCTGAATAATTTTTGTGTTTTAGTTTTAAAATAGCCAAATTTTTATCTCTTTTTATGCTGAAAACCACGAGGTTTATTAACTTTGGTTTGGGAAGCCACTAAATCGAAAACTGCTGAAAGGTTTTTCACCATTTTGCAGTTATTACTCAATTTAGAGAGTCTTCGAAATACATATAGACTTTTATCTGTACATACAAAATGGAGCTAAAAGAAACACTTCGGGATAATGCGAGGCTCATCAGAAATGTTATATAATCCGGTTAACTTTGTGGCACTCAGTCAATTTTAAAACGTATCCTGTTTATCATTATAATGTATTTACTTCCTAGAATCAACTTAACAAAGCATTTAACAATTTCCTTTTGATTTCCTAATTTTGCAAATCACAAGCCCACGCAACACCACCATACTTAAGGGTTATATACCAGTTTCTCGCGTGTCACGTTGGACGGTCGTCGGTATATTTAAACTTCGTTTGGATATTTCAAAGTCTAAAAGACCCTAAAACACAGTCTGACTTAGTAATTTAAAATTCATAGCATCTAAAATCCTTAAACTTGCCATTTTTTTTTTCTAATTTGACATTTGATCGATCCAGAATAGGTTCACCATCAGTCTTACTCTAAGATACCTATGCATTAATCAATTTAAAAACCCCCATCCCAAGACAGGACGGAACTAAAATTTAACATTCACGTTGTGTTCCCCCATGGCCCCGGAGAATGATTTGCTGAAAATTATTGAAGATGCTGTTGAAATTATTAAAACTGTTGAAGTACGCGTCAAATTCCCCGTATCCCCATGCATTCACTTTGTTAAATGGTTGTTAAATTCCCGGTCTCTCCGCGTTAACTCCCCATCCCGTCCCGGAGGGCTGGCTGGGGTCAATTGACTAGTGCATTACAGACAAGGACTGTCCCTGACTTCGGATGGAGGAGGGGATCAAGAAGTACTGGGGAAAGGGGGAGGGGGGTACTCTACTCACCTTCTAATTTCGATAGAAGGTGAGTATAAGAGATAATTCAAAATGGCGGCTTTTCCCGAGACGTGTTTTGAAGAACTTACGAGTGTAGATATCGAAGAATTACTACAAAATGTTACTCCAGAGAAACAAAAATAGATTTTTACTTAAACAATTAGACTATACTCGTTCTCGTTTTCTCTCGGCTTTGAAAGTTCACTCGGGCTTCGCCCTCGTCAACTACCAGTCGATAGAGAACGAGAACGAGTAGTCGAATTGTTTAAAATATGTTTGTCTGTACTAACCAAGAAATAATTAAACTATAAATAAAGCAAGTGAACAATCAAAACTGGAAAAACAGAAGAGCGCCGGAACAAATGAGCGAAAAAATGCACATGATTGCTCACATCCAGTTACAGTCTGATTTGAAAACGGAAGCGGGTATTGATACAGATCAGCAACCAGAGATATCTTTATAAAGATCGCTTCATCAAGATCAGTTTCGCCGCATCAGTCGGGCGAGTAGGATCAGTTCCCAATTCCATCCGCAAGATTAAATATCGATTTGAACCGGAAAGCTTTTTACCAAAAATATAAAATCGAAATCTTTAAGTGGCTCAAATAACCTCCTTAGTTTAGAAAACATGATGCTTTATTATAAGGGGGCTTTTATTTATTATAGCGTGTGTGTTTGTGTGTTCCGGGGGAGGGAGGCTACGTTATATTGAGAAGTCTTATAATTTTATAGATCACCGTAAAAAAGAAAATGAAGGAAATAAGCTAAGAACATACAGAATTTCTACATCTAAAACAAATTATAGTTATGAAGAATATCTCAGCAATGTGACCAATATCTATAGGTAAGCACTAACAAAGAGTAAGAGTAAGTAATCACTCTTTAGAAATAGAAAAGAGCAGGCAATACAAAAAGATCGAAGAAAGATCAAATATGCCCTCTACTACGTAAATCACTGGCATAGAGGATGAAAAGCATTTTATAGTTCATTGTAAAGCATAGTGATGATATTAGAAAAGATTTCATCAAAAATCTCTTAAATATTTCTACAACGAATAACTATCTTCAACTGAACACAATGAAACTACGTTTAAAAAAAAAAATATTAATCTTCCATCAACTATGGCTAAAATGTCTGCTGTATATATCTATCATTGCCTTGAAGAAAGGGGAAAAAATAAATGCAGATAAATAATATATTAAGCTGTCGTTAACATACTTTATAATTATTAGAGTTCAGCTGATATCTTTGTAATCGCGATAAGGTTCTAGTAATAAAATATATTAGGTTAGGTTAGGTAATAGGGTCGTTATTAAGATGCAGAGGTGTTAAACTTGAATTCTGGGTTGCCTGCGCAGAAAATTACTTACATTACTTACACGTAGTGTGTGGGTGTTTGTGTCATGTAGAAGAACAGGAAAATGATCTAGGTAAAGGAATCTCAAGAAACTCGTTGTAAAAGTCAGCCAAGTCGAACCCGGAGGATCACAAGGAATAAATCTCGCTGAAGGATATCACGGTTTCAGTCTTCTTCAAATTTTTACACGAATGTGGTGATTGAAGTCTTGGAGGATGTCAAGGTTACAAAATTTTTTACTCTCGACAGAGGGGAGTTATGAAATGTTTGGTAGCCAAGGCCCAAAATTTTGCCGAACCCCCATCCCCCCAAGGCCATAATAAATGTTCCCTAAAAAAGGAGTGCAACATTTTTGACATGCAAAACAGTCATATCTGAAAATTAAGCCCTCAGTGTGCACTACTAACACTAGGACCGATGTTATACGATCTACAAAACACACGGGATATTCCAGTATTCCCACATTTGCAGAGGGGAAATCATATGATTCAGAATTGATAGTGAGCGGGAATTTTGATGTTCTTAAGACACTGTAGTCACCAGTCAATTTTCCTTGAAGCTTGTCTCGCAATTTTCTTTGGAGCAAGGTGCAGGACTCAGGAAATGTTTCGCATTTGTTCCGCAATGAATGCGAAAAGTAGAGGCTTGATTCTACTTCTCTCAACGACTGCAACCATGCTTCAATACTCTTCAATTGCCGAGACAAGTCGCAAGAACACTGCCCAGTGCAACAGCGCCCGTTTACTAGATTTTTATATACCACGTTTTTGAGACTCGTGGTGTGTTCGCGGCTAGTTGCGAGGAATGTTGAGTTTTAATAATTTGGCTAATTCTCTGATGTTATCTACTCGTCAGAACTTTTGCCCAAAGAAGAGACTATTTTCCTTGGTTTATATCTTCATTGCCAATCTGATTTACTGATTTATTTCCAGGTTATAGTGCATTTCCTGAGACAAATATATAATATCAGGGGACAATTTCTAAGGTAGTAATCAGTTTTCCTCTATTAGTATCTATCTTGTCTTGCGGTGATACCCGGTGATGCATTAAAGACTCTTTACGTGGTTCATTTTGATGCAATCTTACGATGAATTTTAGTGCGTCTGATGATATCCGGCCGTTTTCTAAACTAGAATCAAAATAGCGCAGTTTCAGATCGACTCCAAAAAGTTCCAATCCCATATATGCCCAAATTTTACTGAGCAAAGTCTCAAAGGACTGTGGTCATTAGTTAGGCTGCGTTCATAATGTATGGCTGGGGCAGGTGAAATTCAGGGGGGATCTGAAAATTTTCTTATTAGTTAATGGGGGATTTCAAATTTTCATTGAGGGGGGATGTAAACATTTATATAACACTCTTAAAGCTTAGATGGGGGGATACATGATTTTTTTTTCTTATTACAAGGGGGATCATTAAAATTTTCCTAGTATAGAAAAACTTCACCTGCCCCCACCCCACCCCCCCAGCCATACATTATGAACGCAGCCTTAGAGGAGGGGCTAGTGCAAGTATGTGAAGGGGGGGTCAGCATTTTTTAGGCTCTACAAAGATGAGAAGTGAGAGACGAAGAGAGAGATAGACAATGGAAACTTAAGGGGAAGGGGTGACCAAAATTCATACAAGTAAAACTCAAAATGTACCAGCCCCCCCTAATTAATGACCGGTCCCTAAATTTGGGAAAAAGCTTTTGTAAATTGTTAGCAATATTAGTTCATTATTCTTAGTAACGTACCTATACCCCAGTCCCAGTGAATCACATGAAATCCAAATTTTTCCACATATGTAACATCTTCTCTATATACAACATCGCGCCTACAGGCTATCACTGTTTGCGTTACACCACCATAATATCGCCCACCCTTAGGGAGCTTTCATTTATTTAGGCAAGGGGGAGGATTGATGGACATGGCTACCAAACATTTCATAAAAATTTTATAACCCCAAGACATCAGTCATACTTTCAGTCTCACACCTCTGCAGCTTAATAATAGTGTAATAACCCCGCCTACAGACTTCTTCAAGATAACCTCTCCCCTTCCCTTCGTCTTCCCCTCCCTATCCCATCAATTTTGCCGCTTCCTCGCTCCCCCTAACCGTCTGTTTTCCTTTTTTGTTTTGGTCACCCTGTGGTACCCAAACATGGCGGCCATTAAGGCGGGAGACCGGTTATCTATAAAGTGATTTCTACAAACTACTGGCTACTACCTTGGTATAAAATACACCTTCATATAGAAATAACGTTGCTCAGTTATCTTACCTAAAAGCAAGCAGACACATTTACCAACATGGAATTTACGAGAGTTGCCCTATTCAAAGCTGTTTTTGCCTTTGCTACTTCAGTTCTCCTTTTATTTGTTTTTAAACTTCTCGGAGTGTATTCCATAGTTTTCCCGCTGCTCTTTATGTTCTTGGATGTCAGCTATTTTCTACGCGTAGTCTGGATCGTATTGAAATCTTTCCTGTTCCGAAAAGAGGTCCAGATTATGGAGACAAGCGAGACTACATTTTGTGTCTTCACTACGGACATAGATCTTCAAGGCCACATGAATAACTCCAGGTATAGCAAAATTTCTTTGCTTGAATCTCTTTTCCGTGTAGTGGTCCTGAATTCCATTCACTTACGTTGGGCAAAAGCTCTAAATGTTAACAATGCTGCCAACTGCAACTGACGGGATCAGGGCGATAATAAAACATAGGGAACCCAACCGAAAGGCCTCACATGCCATGGTGACTGTTAAGGTGGCATCAGGGGAGACAGTCCCGGCCCTGGTCCATGAATAATAGTATAGTAATTGTCATAGAACAATTTCATCTTCGATTTTTTGTTTTTACATGATCAAGTTTCAAAGAAAAAGATGTGCATTGGTAGCAAATTTATCATCAATCTTTATCATGGTTTTCCCTTTCAAAATTTCATTCTTTGGGATGAGAATTTTTTCTTTTCAATGTGCTATATTAAGCAATTATTGGATGAGGCTGAGTATGATATGAAGAATTATGCAGACCAAGGTGGCTGTTATAATTCTTCATATCATACGATAGCCAAATCCAATAATTGTTTTATTATTCATTCAAAATATATAACATAAAAACCTGATTAAACTGATTTTTCTTTATTGAGTTATTACTAAAGACAGCGTTTACAAGATGCGCTGTGACATCAGAGTACAGCCAAAAAAATTGTAGGATGATGACATCTGTATATATTTGTAAGTATATATTTTGAATAATAATAATAATATATCTTGTCAGGTTGAAAAATATAGTTCTAAGATGGGGCATCAAAATGAATGAATTAATTAATAGGATCCATCATATCTATCCTTCAACCAGTTTTATAAATGGTTTATGATCTTCTAATTTATCCACTATTTTTTCAGGTATCTTCGTGAGTGCGACTTTGGTAGAATTAATCATTGGCTTGGATCAGGCTTCTATCAGGCTAGCAGAAAGCATGGTTTAGGAATAGTATTGGGAGCCCTGACCATAAGATATAGAAGATCACTTGAACTGTTCCAGATAGTCCATCTTAGAAGCAAAATTATATATTGGGATGAAAAAGCTTTGTATTTAGAGCAGCAGTTTATCAATAGCAATGGTTTTGTGTGTGCTGTAGCTATTGCTAAGCAAAGCATAGTTCAGAAAGATAAAAAGAAAAAAGACCCTGTAACTCCAGATCAGCTGATCTGTGAGGTGACAGGCAAACAAGTACCCAAGCCAAATCCACCAAAAGAATTAGAATCCTGGATTGAGTACAACTCTGCCTCAAGTCTTAGTCTAAAGGGATGTAGCTGAATATTGCTTGTTTGAATGGAAGGGAAGTAGAATGATGGAAGTAGAACAAAACCCTCTTGAAACTTCTCCCACTTCTCCACTTATCCCTGCTTGGTAACTTTGACCTGATCCTAATTCTTCAAACAAGTGAGGACTTTCTTACAAAGAATAAAAATGTGAATAAATTAACTCTCAATGTTAGCTCAGTTGATAGAGCATCGGTCTCTTGTGCGGGAGGTCGTGGGTTCAAGGCTTGAACCCACGACCTCCCACACAAGAGACTGATGCTGTACCAACTGAGCTAAAGTCCCGGCTGGACCAACACTCAGGGTCTTAAAATAACTGAGAAGAAGGTGCTGCCTTTGTAATAATATCTGCAAATGGTTAGACCTTCATGTGGCTCGGATGATCACGTTAATGGCGGTCCCGCGCATTTGAATATATTCATATAGATATTTGCACGTTGTAAATGCATAGCTTTAAAAATGATAAGGGAATAATAAAAATTAAAAGATAAGCAAAGCATCAAAATATGAATGTTCAAATGAGGACAATACTTCAAAGAATTTGTTTCAATATACGTGAGATTATTTATTTAATTTCTATTAAATGAAAATGAAAAACTTAATGTACTCATACCTAATATTTACCGTTTTTAGTCTCCCCTCTAACTTTTTAATGGATTTAGAACACTATGACGTCACTGGGAGACGATATAAACATCACGTGACGCATGATCAAGGAAATCACAAGATGGTGGAAAGACCGAGTCTAGTATCGCTTGCTTGACACTTTTATACCTTTAAAAGTACTCCTATTCTATTGAACCAAGCAATACAATATGTCCAGCAAGTGCACACTGCTAAAAGTGGTCCTGTTGGGCGATGGAGGCGTAGGAAAATCTTCTTTGATGAATAGATTCGTTAGTGGGAAGTTCGACAGTCAGTCCTTTCATACTATCGGTGTTGAATTCTTAAACAAGGACGTTACACTAGATGGAGAAACTTATACCCTACAAATCTGGGATACAGCGGGTCAGGAACGATTTAAGAGCCTTCGAACGCCATTTTACCGTGGATCGGATTTATGTCTGTTGGTTTACTCGGTAGATGACGTGAAAAGCTTCACTAATCTATCTATGTGGAAGAAAGAATTTCTTTACTACGCTGATGTTCGCGACCAGGAGCACTTTCCTTTTATACTTTTAGGCAACAAGGTAGATGTTGAGAACAGGGCTGTACAGCAAGAGGATGCCGATAGCTGGTGCAGGCAGAATGGAGGGGTACCGTATTTCGAAACCAGTGCCAAGGATTCTACTAATGTGAATGAGGCTTTCATTGCTGCAGTGAAGAGACTGAAACAGCTTGAGCAACAGAATAGAACCAGTCGGAGCGGGTTTACAGCTACAGGAGGAGTGAATCTAGCAAATGTTAAAAAGGATAAAAATGCTGGTTGCTGTGACTAAATTTTTGAATCATACTCAAAGAATTTAAAATAACTTACAGTTCAAAGGGTTACTATGGTCGGGAGGTGTGTAACAAACTTTCGCATCAAGGATCATAAAGTAAAGGGGAGGATTGGTTGGTAATAGATTCATGAAGATAGTTATTTAAGTGACCCAACCCTTTTCTTAGTGTTGATTTAACACCGCCAATCCCTCTAAAAACTGGCACAAAAATTGATAACCACCCTTTGAATAGTGCTCACTCTTGACCCACCCTTATTTAGACTAAATTATTGTGACCACCCACTTTTTTACCAGTCCACCCCCTTTACTTTATGACCAGTTCCTGAAAGGCTTTGGCAAAGCATTTAAGTTTGTATTCAGCATCAGCATTATCACAGAATTTTTCACAGCCATATATTGTATACCCACCTCACAGTAGAGTACTAAAGTGTGATATCACTAATTTTTGAATTTGGCTTTTGAGTTTTGATAGACTTGCTCCAAGGCTCACTTATTAATTTTTTCTGTTGGCAAATTGGATTCAAATGGTGCACTTCCAGTTATGAGAGCAACTGCACAATTTGAATCTGATTTGCCAACAGAAAACAATTAACAAGCAAGACTTGGAGCATGTCTAGGGTTTTGAAAATCTTATAAAAATATACTTCATACTTGTGTTAACAAAACAACAACAAAAACAACAAAATTTGATTGTGCTAGGAGCAATAGATATGAATATATCAGTGTAAAGTTCAGTTTTTGCCATACAGTTGCTAATTTTTGGCTTGGTTCCAACTTGTTTGTATGAAGTCAAAATTGAGAGACTTTGTATGGGGAAAATTATAAATTCAACAAGCCATATCTCAGCTCTTATACATTCAAAATGACTCCAGATTTTCTGTTAGCCTTATCATGTAATTCTTCAATAAAATGTTTTTGTGATGTCATCACTTGAGTACTCTATCTAGGAAAGTTGACAGCAGCACTGGCTTGTTTGGTACAACTCACATCTTATGTGTAGCTTAAACCTATGATATCTACCCAAGCCTTGAGTATATCAGATCTAGAAAAGAGCACTAAAACAATAATGTAGGTCACCTAACTTTAAAATGGTTTCCATTTTTGTTTCATATTATAAAGGTTTCCATTCTTTCAGTATTGTCTTCTTTAAGAATTAATTCAGAAAGATAGCCAGCCTGCTATCCATAATGCAATTCAATATGTTAAAGAAAATAATAAAGAGTAATGAATATATTACTCTGATAATGCCTACAACTCATTACTGTATCAGATAATTGCACACATTAATTGCCAAAATTTAAAGTTGATTCTAAATCATCTCTTTTGAGAAAAAGTTAATACATTCATATTATTGAGTGGTTTTACTTAACCTCTGGAAAAAAACTGAATATTGAAAGAAAGTAATAGAATTAGTGTTTGCTGACATCTGTTAGATTACTATATGTAACTACAATAGAGTGCACACCATATATCTGTGAAACAGTTACTATTCAGAGTGTAATAGTAGTTTTGTAAAATAACAAATTTCTAATGCATTCTGATTGGCTAGCTGCTATGTTTACAATGAGACCAATATTACACGGCTTGCTTCTCTTTATTTTATAAAACAGATATAAAATGTTTTTTCTATGTGATATCAGTCTAATATCACACTCAGGATAGTTCAGGAGAAGCCTCGAGCTCTGTGTAAAACCTCACCTATGGCTGGGTTTTACACAATAGCTCTCCACTTCTCCCAAACTTCCCTCATGTGACATTAGACTGACAACACAGAAAAACATTTTATATTTGTTAAATCTGAACTATTTAAATATTGACTAACTAAGAATTCACTTGTGCATGAACCACACAAAGAAACACCTTTTTGTTACAAAATAAAGGCAATTATACATAGGTTTTTGATTTGTTTCATGAATATGTGGGGTCTTTCTGTGTGTACCGAAAACCATTGTTTCTTGGTTAGGGTTCTTTGTATTGCAGGGTATTGTTTAGCTTCTGGTCCATTGTTTTAAGCTTTTGTTTCTATTGAATTATGCAATCTGTGCAGTGGTAATGCAGAAGGAACCAATATGTGACATGCACTCTATTTCAAGGGTCAAGTAAAAGCACTTTATTTAATATCCAATCAATAGGAAATGTAAAAATATGTATGGCCTAGCTTATGACAGTTTTCTAAGAAAAGTTTTGTAAAAAATATTTCCTTATTAATTGCCTTTCGAGTCACTAAGCAAAAATTATGTACTATGAAAGATAGATGCCTGTGTAAGGACTGCCCATTGAAAGTAATTTTGGTTTTTACTTTTCATATTTTTTAAGTATTCCTTTTGTATTTCTTTAGAGAAATTAGCTCACACAATGAATGTACAAATGTATGGCAAGCATTACTGTCAATATACTAGATGATAAAATTGTTGTTGACAATTCCAACAGAACAGTGAAGAGTACACCAAAAAGCACAGTAAAATTAAAAAACAAAATATCAAATAATTTTGTCTTGCACATACTGGGGTTATTTTAAGTCTGGCCAATTAATTGGTTCAATTGTTGTGGAAACTGTTTGCATGTACTTTATAGTGCCCAGTGTGTCCACCTTTGCAATGGTTCTGTACGGCCTAAACATCTACAGCTAGTGTTGTTTGCAATGGGGTGAGGTTTTTGAAAAGTAACTAAGGGTATAATGCTAGTCAGAATTCCCAAATGCTTGCTCCTTTTTTCTTAAATAGCTTTGTTTCAGGAAAAAGGTGCAACATTCCTCTAGAATCTCTAGCCTGCATGCAACAGTTGCACCATATACACCAACATCAAAAAATGTTATCACAGCCAAAAGCAATAATAAGCAACAACTCAGGACTGAAATTAGATGACAGTAGTATTAGCTGTCTAAGTTGTTAGACACACCAGGGGCAGATCCAGGGGATCCAGACCCCCCCTTTTCAACTCCTTGTTTTTTCCTTTTTTTAACATGTGTATGTATGATGTCAAAAATGACATCACCCAATGAACGTGGGTTTCAGACCCCCCCTTAAAAAATATGCATACATATAGCATCTGCCATTGGGAAAAGACTATCAGCATGCCTGAACCTAATGGACAAACATCTGGAAAAATCAGCAAAGGTCTTGTGGGCTCCTGGGCAGTAGTGAATAAGGAAACCAAATGGTTTGCAAGTTTGCGAGTTGATTCCTTTGTCAGTTGTTTCAAATACTACATGTTTTTTGAAGTGTATAATGGCCTTTGTCTCCACTTAAGTACCCATATGAAGCTATGCTTTGGAGTGAGATTAAGAAATTGGATAAAAAAGGAAAGAAAGGGGAGTCACAGTAATAACATCTTGCACTTCCAAAACTTGAAAAATCTTTTTGAATCTTGGAAGCAATGGACCTCTTTAGCTTGGGCGTAATGTTTTCCCATTTCAGACCATGTGTTCCCTTGGGTTTTATTTCTGTTTCTTGGAAATGCTTCAGAATTTTATACATGGATGTACCTGAAACAAAGAATCTTATTCCCAAGAGGATGACAGTTGGTCTGAAATGGGAAAACATTACATCCAAGCTTAAGAGGTCTACTGACATGATTTATTTTCATAGTTAACTCACTGTGGAAGATTACAAGAACAAGTATGTACAGGCCTAAGCAATTTTTGGGGAATAGTTTGGGAACTTTTTGGGGATAACAATTTAGCAATTTTTTAGGAATAATTTGGGAACTAATTGTTGGGGATAGCTTGGAATAGCTTTGGAATTATTTTATTTTTTAATCACTTGGGAAAGATTTTGTAGTTGTTTTAGTAGAGATAGTTTGAGATGTTTTGTGGACACAAGTGGTTTATTCTTGACACCACAACATCAAGCTCTAGCATCACCAGTCTTTATTAGGAAAACTCAACTTTTCTAGTACAATCTAGTGAAAATATTACGACTAATTAAAGTGTTTTTACATACATGTATTAATAATATTAACAGTTATTTACATTAATCATTTGGCATACTTATAATACATTGTTCTTTCTTTGCCTTTTCCAATTCTTTTTTTAATCTGTCTTACAAAAGAACTGATAGGTATTTTATTACTTAACAAAAATAAAAAAGTCACTTAATTAAATGTGCCTAATACAAGTATGATCTTATGCGCTGAATAACTTAATAAATTTATGAGTTGGCAAATAACATTGATAACTGTGAATTAGGGGATTGCAATTGGAAATTTTGCTAATTCAGGTGAGTTAATTATATAGTCTTGATGACAAGCTATATTCTCCTTACTTTATATCTTGAGTCAAAGAGATTTTTTTTGTGAGAATAAAGAATCTTATCAAGAACACAATCATTTGTGTTGTTAACCTATTATACAGATAAACAAAGTTTGAAAAAAAAACTAAGAAATATAAAAAAATAGGAATTTTTGAGGAATTGAAATTATTAAGGGTTTGTAACAGTCCTATGTTCTGATCCCCCATTTCAATAATTCAAGCTGTTATATCATTAAGGTTGAACCACACTAGGCAACAAGTTGCTGCAATGTGTCACGGTGACAGGTCGCCTAGTGTGTATTGTTTTGTAAAACACATTGCTGAGACTCACTTCATAATGCTGCGATTATTGCACAAATTCAAACCAGTTTGAATTCGTGTGACATGTTGCAGGGACAAGATTTTTCAAAGACATTCCACATTACACATGAGGGAAATTGTCTCAGTGGTGTGTCCCTGCGTCATGTCACAGCAACTTGTTGCCTAGTGTTTTTACCTTTAGAAAACTGAAACAAACTTTAAAAAATAGGATCACATTTTAAAAGATATTAGCATCAGGTTGGCTCATGAAAAACAAGGTTATTATTATGCAGCATGCACTGTGAAGTTTCAAGCATTGGGGTGTTTCACAACAATAACAATTAAAATAATTCTTGAAAAGCATTAACATTTGCAAACTCCAGCTGTTTACATTTGAGGGTGAACTGCAAACTTTCTTCTGGTCTTGAAAAGTCAGCCAAACCCTGCATTTTCATGTCATATTAGTGTGACATGTCCATGGGCAACATAAGCAAAGGACTCATCAGTTTCCATGGTAACAATTATATCAAAGTATGTACCTTGACAGCTGACAAACACATTTCTGCACATCAACTTGCCCACAAACTTTGCATGCTTGATGTTGGCAATGGAAATATCATGAATGCTGCTCAGAAACAAGACATTTGGCTGTTGGAAATGTAACTTTCTAAAACCTAAGCAAAATTTTAAAATGTTCACCATTCACACTTAAGTGCAAATAGCTGTAACTTATCTATATGCAAAACCTAACTTACTCTTTTTACAGAGAGAAAAAAATTTTTTATTTGCTTAGTAATAAGCAAAAAATCTACTCAACATACAATTTAGAGCATCTAAATGTTAAAGAATACCAAGGGCTTTAGCTTTCATTTAGATGTCAAATAACTAGCCTTCAAGCATGTCTCTGACATAGAGTAGTTTTCATAGGAATTTTGGAAAGTAACAGCATGCAGCACTCTCACTGTACAGATTTATGGCATCCACAGAGCAAATTCAATGTTTACCCAATAAAATTGCCGAGTCTTTACGGTAAAAGTGTAGAATAACTCCCACTGACTCAGCTGATATATGAAATTGGCATGACTGTACAGTAAGTGTAGAATGGCATCCCCTATTGACCTGTTGGCAGACATATGGGCTTTACATGTCTGTATGGTAAAAGTGTAGAATGGCATCCTGATCCAGCCAACACATGGGCTTTGCATATCTGTATGGTAAAAGTGTAAAATGGCACTCCATTGATCTTTTGGTCAACAGGGGGATTTAACAGTCCTACAAAAACTGCTCTTCAATTCCAGTATCATGCACCACACATTGGAGGAACCAATTCTTATAATAAATCTGCTACAATTTGTGAGCTTTTGATGTAAATAGTAGGAATAATGCAAGGATACTGTTTTCATGCCAGTATTCACAAAATCTCCAAGAAAAAAGCAAAACCTTGAAAATCATAATCATGCAGTGAGATCACTCTTTTAACATTACATGTACAAGATTGTTTAGAATTTTACCTCAGAATCTTCCATTTGGCTTTATATTTCTATGTGATAATTCACTTGTTATCACAAAAACTGTTATAAATTATAAGTATTCTGATAATGTAGTCCTTGTAACTCTAAGTTCTTGTATCTGAGTCAGGAATACATTTAAGACAAGAATTTGTAAGCTTGAAAAGGTCTCTCAGATCATCTCAGTTTTGCCCATCATTCATAGACTATTTTAGTAATTATGGTGTATTTTTAGAAAAACAGCTTTACTACAGGATAAGAATAAGACCACAAAATTGTTGACAAGAGATCCATTGGTAGGATGGCTGACAGAAAGATTTCAGTGTTAGTTTTCAAGGATTTTATGAAATTCAGAGGAAACAGTGTGAAATGGGCAAAAATGAGAGACTGGAAATGTAAGACGTTGCTTATTGTACAATTCGATACAATAATACAAACATATATCAAAGCACCGTACAGCAACAGCTTCTTTCGCCTGATTTCTCACGATTTCTTGGGCCTGTGTAATAAAATTTGAAAAAATTATGAAGGATATAGCCTGGTTAGCTGTTTAAAGGGTTTCTCAATCTCTTAAGCACAATTTTTAAACGTTGACTCTAGCAACATGAATTGAGCAGTAAATATTCCCTAATTTGAGAGTTGCATCTTTAAGGCTCCATCCACAGGTATCTGGATAGTTTTGAATCTGCAACTTTTTGGGCCTCTCCTCCGCACATATCTGATGAATACTGTTGATGAATCTGCAACTTTATGAATATGCTCTCCAGAGTGTTTTTTTTTAGTACACTGTGAATATGGCATCATGTAGATGGTTGAATCCTTATATTTTTGAATACAATGATGTCATGGTATCAAGTTTCAGGGATGTGCCCATGCTCTGTCAACAAAAATTTTGGCAGATTCAAAAATATCTGGATACATGTGGAAAGGGCTAAGTTATAAAGGTCTATCCTTGTCAAATGCTAATGTCGATGAAGGCATCATTAACTCCTGACATCACAGTACTAGCACAATGCAAGTACAAAACTTTATATATGCACATCAGTGCAGCACTCAAACTAAGAAAACTTGGTATTCTTTAGTTCATTTTATTTAGAATCAATGCTGAGAATATCAAGCAAGTGTTTGTCCTCCTCAATCTCTCTTTATACTATTTATCAGTTTATTAGTTTTGCTATTCTAAAAGAGTCATTCCCTTTAGTAATGTTTCATTATTAGATAATACAATCTTTACCTTGTGATGCCGGTTCTGGTAAATTCTCTCGTGCTACTAAATGCATAACTGTTCTTTTACCAAGTTGTAAATGTAATGCTACAATTAAACATAGTGTAATACAGCTTTAGGCACTGAGCCCTTACCATGCAACAACTCCAAAGAATTTTCTAAAAATTAGCTAGTAGTGTTTGATTATTTAGATGAAAGATTATGTGACAAAAAAAATTACATTTATTAACATAAAAGGCTGCACTTGGGAATGAATATTGCATAATGAATAGCACATTACGTAAAACATGTTGGTTTTGACTCCCAAAATTTACCATGGACTGTGAAGCTAGGGGATCTGGGGAACAGATGGGGGCTATAGCCCCCCAATAATTTTGCTGCCATTTTGAATTGATTCCCTTCGACTGCTTGACATTGCAAATGGTATCTTGCAAATGCATTTGTGTCATGAAACAACAACTGAAACTAAACTGGATCTTTCACACAAAAGGATCTTCAGAAACGCTCCTTTTTTCTTTTCTTACAATTAATTGTCTCAATCATTACTCTATTTGGAAAGTTGCAATTTTATCCCCCCCCCAATCTAAAATTTGCTCTGTGGTGGCTGTTCACCACTATGACTTCAGTCACTATTCAGTTGCCAGTTAGTTTGTTGGGTCCAAGGGTATTGTTTTACTGGCTCTTGCTTCTATTGAATTATGTCTGTGCTACTCAAAGTACATGTAAAAGCCCAAAAATACCTCATGCATACCTCCTAATGTCACATTTCCATGTAAAAATCTCCCTTGGTATATTAATTTAAGAATATTGTGAGAACTAACAGTTTCTTCTTTCCAGTCTGGCATAAAAAAGCAAACAGAACAAAACAAATATTAATCATAGGAAAAACTTTCAATAACTCTTCAAAAACTACTGCCTTGCAAGTCTTTGATTGAATACCATGTCTTGACTAGTGAATTGATGTATGGGAACCGGTTAATTATCAAATGTCAGGAAATGAAATAGCATAACCTGAGCTTGGCAAATGGAATGAATCATATGTTTATAAAAGAACAAAAGTTTACACTTAATTAGGCTGCAATTTTTACTGAATTATGAAAATCTGCACAATATTCAGATAAATAGATTATTGATCATAAAAATATGCAAACTGTAGACATTTTTCTTACCTGCTGGCCAGTTTTCAAAGACATGTTGTGCTACAAAATAGGCTGTGTCGGTTGGAGAAAATAAAAATTCATGGGTTTTACCAGTCACAAGTATTAGTCGTAGACATATCTGTAAGAAAAAGAAATTAGTTATTTGATGTTGATAATGTCAGCCTAATGTGAAGTAAATTTATGGTCTGAGTGAATTCTTTTAAGGGCACCATGATGAGTGATACTGTGGTTCAATCACAAGTGACCATAGCTCGCCAATCAATTGACCAAGGATGATTATGGTTGTTCATGAATGACCAATTGATTGACTGAAGTTGACCCTGGTCAATCAGTTGAACCTGTTGAAAATAATAAACCCTCAACTGAGGCCAACAAAGGTTGGCAGAGATCTGCGAAGGTCAGTGATAGTCAACCATGAGATCCATCATGCCTAAAATGCTTCTCTTGCTAATTTCATCTTTTTACAAAGATATCAATGATGATTGACATTGAAATTCTTGTTACTAGTAAAGCAATCATTCAATCTCATCTCTAAAGGATATTTCAGAAGTATGCTTCAATACTGAATTATGTGTTGCATATATATTTAAACAACTCATGAATAATTAATGAGCAAAACACAATAGAAACAAGTGACCATGGAGGAGGTTGTAATTCTGATACAAAATCGTCTTCATTTGCATAAACTTTAACTGGGATTTTCTCAGCTGAACTTGATTCATTAAAAAAAAAATCAGTAGAACATGAGAACATACACCTAGACATTGTTTAAGTAGTCTACAACATTCGCATCCGTGTTATAAACACTACTTATTATATAGATGAGTGAGATACTGGAAAATAAGCCATTCGTAAACATGATACAAAACTACATCCTAGAACCCGTTGAAATATTTTCCATATCCTCACTAATGAGGATATTAATGATGTCACTTCCAATGCATGCATGCTCAGTTTTGCAAAGTGGCCAGTCAGTGAAAAAGTGACAAGCCAAAAAGTCTTTGAATAAGGCAAAAAAAAAGAAATATTCAAAAGTCAAAGATATGAAAGAAAAACCTTTCTGCAATGTAAAGACATGCAATTAGTTGTATCTAAATTACAAAGAGAAAAGGAAACTGCAGTCGAATCAGCTAAAAGTGGATCCAAGTAGCAGTGAGTTTTGCAGAGTTCAAAGGACAACCTGTTGTTGTGATTTTCATCGTGTTGTGATTATCACTGATGGCAAAGAAAGATTTTCTGTGTCTATATAATAAAAAATTACACTGTGTCTTAAAGATACATGTATGAAGTTTATCTTCTCGTGTTGAAAACAATATTTCATTCATTCACTGCACTCACTCATGAAATATTGTTTTCACCACTCAAAGATAAACTTTATATCTTCGCGAGGCTGTGTAATATTCTCTATATATTATCTAATTACATTTAATTTGTGTCATACATGTAGATATAACTGTTACCAGTCATATTTATAGTCATTCCCAAAAACATTGTCCAAGTGAAAAAGGGTTATACAACAATAAAGTCATAAAGTATTCAATTTCCTTGTGTGGAATTTTTAATTTTCATGTGATACAAAAGTACATGACAGCATTGTAACCTGCAGTCATATCACATGCATGTAATGGTGCTCATTTAAATTCCTAGTTCCATGCACATGAAAATTGAATATTAAATGAGACATGACATTTATTGTCGTATAAACCTCTTTTCACTTGGACAATGTTTTTTGGAACAATTGTATATGTGCCCATATATAGAGGATATTACATGGCACCGTGAAGATATGAAGTTTATCTTCGAGTGGTGAAAACAATATTTCACGAGTGAGCGCAGCGAATGAGTGAAATATTGTTTTCAACACAAGAAGATAAACTTCATATCTTCAAGACACCGTGTAATTTTCTTTTTATTATATAG